>MJUT01048680.1:94637-125349 GCA_002080005.1 Gigantidas platifrons
CACTTATTATCCGTCATGTTCTCTGTCAGACCTATGTTTGTATGTTACTGGAGAGAACTTCATATAAGTTGTAAAACTTGTGTTCAATCCTATTGTATATATTTGACAATAAAATATGTTTAAATTAAATATAATAATAAAACCACAGCATATAATAACAGAACCACAGCATATAATAAATCATGTCACATAAGACAGCTATGGCGTTCCATAGATATACTTCGTTCAATACAATATAGTACATCCAAGTAAATTAAATACTCTATAAATAAAAGTTGGGTTTTTATTCATTCTAATTAAAATTCTATCTTTAATTGCTCCCATTTTTTTTATGTCGCGACATAATAGGGAGCAAACAAAGATAGAATTTTAATCAGATTTTTATTAATTTTTATGAATAGTTTGGGCATACAAAGCTCTCACTATTTACTTGTGTAGGTTTCTAACACACTAATATAAGCCCAAATCAATATAATGAAAATTAATTTACAACAAATTCATATATAATCGGCGCCTTTTCCCCATTGTCAATGGTTCTCATACATCAGTGTCTTTATCAATCTATCATCTATATAAGTGTATATAGTTGTCAATATGGTTCTATTTGCATAATTAAAAATGGTAGCTATTAAACACTTCAATTAAAGTAATTAAAACATAATAAGTATGCTTAGTAATCGTATTAATATTTATTCTATAAATAATTCAGATTAACATTGCTTAGTGTAACTCTAAAACCCATATTATACTGCAATTAGTGTATTTGCTCACTATATAAAAGTGTACCTATAAAATATTGCTTCCTACGTCATACTAACGAAAAGAACATCAAAGACCCATTGATGAATTCAAAAACAACATTGAAAACTGCTTCGTTCTGTATTTGACTGAAGACTAAACATTTCTGTCGATATATGTTTTATCAATAGGGTTAGGATTATGGTGTTGAAGCCACTTTCAGCAATATGTCAGTGATATTGTGGTGGTAAGTTTTATTGGTGGTGGAAACCGGAGTACCCGAAGAAAACCACCGACCTGTCGGATGTTTTATTAATATAAGATTAAGCAACAATACTTTCATAGTGGTCTACTTTTGAAAATTAATAAATACATTTCATGAGCGAATTTTTGATTTTGAAAGTGATCAATGTATTTGAAATGTATTTATCCTGAAACAGTCATGTAGGAAACAAAACATAAAAAGATACAGTGAAACATGTCTAATCCGGATATTACATAAAATCCCAATGTAGGAAATCCCTATATATTTCACTTAAACTATAAACCAAACATCTGTCTATTCTGAACACACACATCAATACACTTAATGGGTGGAGGGCTACATCGTATGTCCACCCTTTGTTTTTAGTGGAGTTTGTGTAGCTCATTCTTTTGTTTTCTGATTAGTGTTTTGCATATCCTTGTTTGTCCCTTTGTCCATTGACCGACACGATATAGCTGAGATATTGTTGAAAGTGGCGTTACACACCATAACGCTACAATACCCCCTCTTTAGTCCATGGTGTTGTCTGTCCTTTGGTTTATGGTCTCTGATTACCCCTTTGATATCTCCCAATTGTCTTTCGGCTGAGTATGCTGTTTACTGTCAAGTGCTTTGTGTTCATATTATTATTATTTTTTGCTCAATAAGGGTAATAACAAAATTACCGAACACGTTCTATGGTTTTATTTCAGTGTTTGTAACTAGAGTAACACGATGGGGGTCACTAGTGGAACAGGAACTTCCTACCCTTCCGGAGCACATGAGTTCATCCCGGTTTTTATATGGGTTCGTGTTGCTCGATATTTTGTTTTCTGTGAAATGTTTTGTAGATCGTTGTTTGTCCTTTTGTACTTTTTCTTTTGGCCATTTTGTTGTCTGTCCTTCTTTGATTTACAGATTCTGATTACCTCCCTTTGGTATCTTTTTGGCCATTTTGTTGTCTGTCCTTCTTTGATTTACAGATTCTGATTACCTCCCTTTGGTATCTTTTGGCCATTTTGTTGTCTGTCCTTCTTTGATTTACGGCGCCTGATTACTTCTTTGATTTACGGCGCCTGATTACTTCTTTGATTTACGGCGTCTGATTACTTCTTTGATTTACGGCGTCTGATTACTTCTTTGGTATCTTCAAACTCTTCATCAGCCATAACGTGGAGACTAGCCATTTATAATATTAATAAGTTATTGATACATGAAGCATGACAGCTTGTAGAACAAACACTTCATAAAGATAACAATATATGTTGAATTTATCTTGGATTCAGATATTCACGTCGTACACACTAATTGCTTTTGTGCTGCTTTACAAAAACTGTGAGTATTTCTTGTTGACAAGGTCTAGTGGTATGGAATGTTGGAATACTGAAAAAAATACGCTGTAAAGATTAGAGTTAATATTTATTTTTGGACTTAATTAAAGGAATGTTTGCAGGAAAAAAATAATTGCTAATTAATTTAATATAGGCATCAATCCTTAATAATGAAATAATACAATTTCCTCAGGACCTGGAACAATCTTTAATTATATCTATACCATTTGATAAAATTAATTTCAATTGCATTGTGAACATTCATGAATTTGGTATTTGCATAGGCGCACGTGTCACTGAATTACCTCATCCCCTCTTTTTTGACTTTCTGTTTACATATTTATTTTCAAAAAAATGTTTTTAATATATCTTTTTCTTTTATTTATCGTGTTCATGTCCATATATCCATACAATCTTATGGTAACAACAACTTGCAAATTCCGATCCTGTATATTAGACCGTATCATGTGCGTCTGTAGTTATTAGTACTATTTTCAGTATGTTTGATTTTCCTGAATGAAAAAATAGGATACTTTGTTAATAGTCAAAAAATAAAAATAAAAAAAAATAAAAAAAATACCTCACTGTCGGAGCAACTCAAAAATCTTATACATAAATAAATGTTCTAGCAAAAAAGAAAAAGAATGAGTGATATGCATGTACTTACAAATAGTAAAACATAGAAAGAGCAAAATCAAAAACGTTAACCCTAACGCACGAATGCATGACCACTCACTTTCCTGGCTTGGTACATGCACCCCTCTTGTGGTCATGCAAGTGTGTTCCGAATGTGAGAACGATGCCAACCCTCACATACAAACAAGCGTACAACGTTATTATAAAGATGACAAACATCGTGAAAAATATTTGGGTTGATTCGAATGTATATCAGTATATTGGTATCAATTTCTGAATTATATTGATTCTACATAGAGTCTTAATAAAAACCTAATATTAAAATCTTTTTTAAAGGGGTGATGTTTGAATACATTTGCATTCAATAAATATTTATTAAATATATGATATTCATCCATGTTTAATCGATCGTAACTTTAATACTTTAATGTAAACATGGATTGTTACATATAGTATGTATCACAAAGAGAATCGGGCACGTTTCTATATGCTCTGCAATCAAGCAAACGTATACATTACAAAAAAGAATATTTGAGAGCCATTTCAAATACCGTGCATAAATATAGTTCTATTCATGATATTAAATATAAGTAAGAACAAGTATAATATTATAACTGGTCGGAATATCTGAAATGACTCAAGTAAAATATTATTAGTAGTCGGACTTTCTGAAATGAATCCATTGCCATGGTTACCTAAAACGTGTAAGTACATGTAAATTGGTCATATTTTTTTAATATTGATTATGTAGTAATTAAACAAAAATCCGGTACGTACATGCTGTAGATATCTAATTTAGTGCTCACAACGCGTTTCCGGGGAAAAAAAACTTCACCAGATACGCTGAAAGTCAAAACATTGGAAAGCGAAAAAATTTAAAAGTCTTTGGTAGGTAGAAAACCAAAGGGCCTAAACAGGTTATCCTAATTCGGATAAGGTCACATATGCCTAGTGTGTGAGAACATTTAATGTGTTTAAAAGTTGATTTTGTCATAGGTTACTGTACTGTTGAAGAGACTTTGTAACGTCAATATGTTGTTGATCGCGTATTCGGTTATTGGTCTGCTGAAGGGACAATGTACAATTTATATCTTCGTGTACCTACCCGGTTGTTGTTTTGGGGAGGCGCCCGCTATTGTTTACCATCACTCACTGCTTAAACTTTATTTTCACAATTAAGTTACTTTAAAACCATGTAGCAGGTGAATATTCTGATGAAGTGATTGACTCTAATATTGTGTATTTAACACTAAATTAGATATCTACGTTTCACTATTATCACTGTGCCGATACCTCTGCTGGTTGACTATCTGTCACCGAGTGTATCATCCGACCAGTAGTCAGTGTTTCGGCGCTGACATGGCGGCTTATTTGATATATTTATGCTTGAAATCTACAGTTCCTGAATCATGTAATTCAATGTTAAATTAGGTTAAACTAGACGATTTTGGCTATCATGTTTAGGTCCTTTGATGTACTTGCTTCAAAAGACTATTCAGCTGTCCTATCTTTGGACCATGAGTGTACCTGATGAAGGTTATTCCAGAAGCACGTCGTGCACACTAAATCAGATATCCACATTTTTATGTTTAGGTATTTTTCAGTTTGAAATTAACATAAGAAGTAAACATAACAATGTCTGATTAGCTTAAACTCCCTGTAATCAATAGATTGTTACTTCCGGAAAATGTCTGCAGCTGTAAAGAATTTTGTGCGGTAAGGCATAATTATTGCAATAGAACGTACACCTATGTACAAATAAAAACCACTCGTCTAAACATAATGAGTAAATAAACAATCAAAATATAGACATTTCCGAATGTTTTGGTGTAAAATTTGATTTAGATAATTTATTTTAGTATATACGTCAAATTATCAAGGATAGTTGATCCGTGTCATTTTCAAATTGATAATTCAACACATATTTCATAATGCATTTGAGATGTACAGTTAAAGTCACTTGCCAGTTAGCTCGGGCGGACACTGTACACAGAGCCTAATAACATGGTGTTTTACTAGAGAGAAAGTGATTTTACTGGAAGTCAGGTAATATAGAAAAAGAAAAAGAAAAAAATACCACACTGTCTGAACATTTCCAAATTCCATTAAAAGAATAATCGTAGAATGAGGCAACACAAACCGTGATAATTTACTTACCTGGCTTGGTCCAGACCGTGCGAGGTTAAACTAGTTTTATGGGTCCAAGCCTCACCTCTGTATAAAGACGTGGTCACCCAGTCAGATTTGATTGTACGAGATCTCTTCTTGCAAATTATATCTAGATGCAGACATATCAGAAATATGAAAGAACAAAGCTCAAAACTAGCAAAACACGTTAAAAAATCTGAGTCTTTGGTTCACAAAATCTTTTAGACTATTTGGATTTCCATTCTTATGACTATACATATGAGTGTACCTGGTGAACGTTATTTCAGAAACGTTTCGTGAGCACTTAATTAGATATCTTAATTTTTATCTTTTTAGGACAACCTTTGTACTGGCTAGAATTTTAGAAAATAATAATAATAAAAAACAAAAATGCATTTCATGCTACAATATGTAGATATATTTTGTTGATAACATTTTGGAATAATATTAAACATCCCTGCAATATCGCAGTATCGACCATTTGGTAGTTTTACAAATACAATGCTCTAAACGGATGTAATGTACACACATACATATGAAAATACTACTCTTGTTGGTACTGAGAATAAAATAAATGTTGCATTAATAAACATAATGTAATATTTTATTCCCACTTTCTATAGAATTTTGTTTAAATTTTGCATTTTAATCCCTATAAGTAAGTATTTTAAATGGCACCTTTAAAAGAGATGAAATCAATATCATATCATTAAAATACAAAACACCTACCTAGGCTATGAATCCTAAAGAAGATACATTATATATTTTGCATATGCAGTACATTATTAATAAGGGTTGAACATTGAAACCAAAATTGAAAATCTACGCGAGGGTCTCAATGCTTCATTGAGTGCTTTATAGTCATAAATTAAAATGAAACGAGGTTTGCAATGGACTACAAGGCTAGATAATGATATATATTAAATTAGACGCACTTAGCATGCATAGTCATAATTAATATCAGTGGTACATTTCTTAAGGGAGAACAGTGTAATTGATTTTCTCATACGCCATAATACTAACATATTTTTTTTTAAAGTTTCATCGCTGTAAAAGAGCAGGGTTTGAAGAGACCACAGGGGTAATCAGAATCCGTAAATCAAAGAATGACAGACAACACAATGGTCAAAAGTAAAAGGGAAAAGGGACAAACAACGATCTACAAAACATACATATAAAACTACAAATCGAGTAACACGAACCCCACTAAAACCCGGTGTCCCTGTCCCAAACCAGGATCTGGGTTTCCAACGTCATATGTTATGGAGGTTTCTTTTGTTAAGTTAGTTAAGATGAGAAGAAAACTCCATTCTAATTAGAATTTGATCTTTAATTGCCTCCCCTGTTGTTCTGATAGTTGCGCGCGACATATCACAAAAGGGGAGCAAAGCATTATTTTCTTTTCTTCGTCTTGTGTACCTTATGTTGATAGTTTCTCTGGATTGTCCGTTTTTTATTGCCCCTTTGGTATTCTCTAATGTTTATTTAATTGAACAAAGCATGATTTTCTTTTCTTCGTCTTGTGTAACTTTTGTCGATAATTTCTCTGGATTGTCCATTTTGTATTGCGCCTTCTTGTAGGCGGTATTCTATAACGTTTATTGAATTCGATTGAGAAAACATCTTTTTTATTTTGGAAGTTAGTTATTCCTGTGATATTTTATTATGAGCTATTTAGGGCAGCTTACTGCCTAGGAATTAAATCTAAACAAATATCCTCGTGGTATTATCTAAATTAGGTCATATTGATTAGAGACGCATTTCATAGTGTTTATGTGTAATTAAAAATGTCAAAGTCAAAGTTTTATTAAGTCAAAAACATGTTACACGATCTATAAGAAGGTACCTCAAAGCGACCACTACAGTCCCGGAAATGGAATATTACAATATTGAAATCAAATAAATTAGTGTGGTGCTCAGAACAGACAATAATAGGCAATATAGCATAATAATGTACTGTGAAATTATGTCCACCCAGACGCTATTTCATGTGTTCCACCTGTCGGTAGCACTTACCGGTGCTTTTCACATTAATGACTTATCACTGGGTCTGTAACTAAAGTAACACGATGGGTGCCACTAGTGGAACAGGAACTACTATCCCTTCCGGAGCACCTTTTGGATGGGGTTCGTGTTGGTTGATTTTTTGTTTTCTGTGTAGTGTTTTGTAGATCGTGGTTTGTCCTTCTTCTTTTTGCCATTGTGGTGTTTGTCCTTCTTCTTTTTGCCATTGTGGTGTTTGTCCTTTTTCTTTTTGCCATTGTGGTGTTTGTCCTTCTTCTTTTTGCCATTGTGGTGTTTGTCCTTCTTCTTTTTGCCATTGTGGTGTTTGTCCTTCTTCTTTTTGCCATTGTGGTGTTTGTCCTTCTTCTTTTTGCCATTGTGGTGTTTGTCCTTCTCCGACTTACGGATTTTGATTATCCCACTTGACATCTCCAAACTCTTCATATAAAACTGTCACAACGTAAATGTGTCTTGAACTATATTCGGTCATGAAATAATGTCTGATGATAGAATTATGTCAAAAGGACACTACGTCATGAAAAATATTATTTAATGTAACAGAAATCTTTAATTACATAACAACATTATGTGATAAAGTTTGTCAGTGACTCGCGGCGGCAGGACGGTGGTATTCTCCGGGTACTCCGGTTTCCTCCACCAATAATAAAACTGACCGCCACGATCAACAAAATTATAGCTGAAGTACCTATGAGCGGAATTCGAATTCACAACGTTAGTGGTGATATGCACTGATTGCATAGGAAGCTGTACATCCGACTACCATACAATCACGGCCACGACGACCCTCTCGTTGTATTCTTGGTAAATATACTACAAGGATAAACATAGAAAGTAAAGATGGAGGATATTAATTTTATTTATCATATACTTAGTACTTTCAGTAAGTATAGGTTAACTTAATATGAAATACAGAGAAAGAGGACAGTTGTACATCATCCACCCGTGACGATATTGATATTAGTCACGGTGGTACCTCAACGATCCGTGACGATATTGATATTAGTCATGGTGATACATCAAGCATCTGTGACGATACTGCTATTAGTCACAGTGGTACTTCAACCATCCGTGACGATATTGATATTAGTCACAGTGGTGTATCAACCATCCGTGACTATATCGATATGAGTCACGGTGACCCATATTTTGGTCTGTTTTCAGTATATGTTAAATTGTATATGTCATGACCTTTTCAATATCAACTCTTGACCGATATAATCACTCGGGCAGAGCTCTCGGTGCTTTATATTGACGTCTGGGGCTGTAAAATATCATCTTTGCACACGACACGCCAAATTCATGTGATTAATATATCTCTCTAGATTTATCATCAGCTTTAGACATTATCAAACTGTAACCCAATATTTTTCATTTTCAATATCTTTAAAATTTGTATAGAATTAAAAGGCATCAAGCTGATTAAAGTATTATTAACAAAAGTTTTTAAACTTTCTTAAGACTACTTATATAAACAAAACCCCGTTGAATCAATAAATCTTTTCAAGCTATTTTACATAAAGACCCTCGCTAATACAGTGCGATTACAAATGAATACTTTAAATACTAGTAAAAATAAAGTCTTGTCGTTGAAAGACCTTCCGTCAATTCTATAACAAGATTTAAGATATTTAAATATTTATAAGAAGTGACGGTTACACTCATAGAGATTTATAGATTTATATATTGGTTAAGAAATTAAAGATTAATTCAAAGTGAAAAATGACCGTGTAAATTAATTGGCATCACAGTCTTGTGGATAGTAATTTACACATTAAATATAATAAGGTTAGTATCTTATACATGTTTGTATTGTTTGATAACAAGTTAGGAAGGATATTTTGTTCCTGCACATGTACTTTATAATTTGTGTATAAATGTTGTATTTACCTTCTCTATAACTATGAATAGTTTATGAGAATAAAGATCATTCAGTACAGAATGTAAAATTAATACAGTTTAAGCTGTTATGGTCTATAATATTGTGAGTTCGTGTTATTTTACGTTCTTTTTTAATTTCATAATTTTATTTCTAAGATCTGCTTTATATTTTACCCATCCGGACCACTTAATTTCACCCCTCCTAGGATTTTAATGGAGTTCGTGTTGCTAAATTTTAATTTTTGACTATGTTCTTGTTCAATCAGTATTTGTATTTTGTCCGTTTACATTTGGTCATTGTGTTATCTGTCCTTCTTTGATTTACGACTTCTGATTACCCTTTGGTATCTTCAAACTCTTCTCGCCAGCTTATGTGTCTGTTTTGTGGATCGTTGTTTGTCCTTTTTCTTTTGGTCATTGTGCTATCTGTACTTTGATTTACGACTTCTGGTTACCTCTTTGGTATCTTCAAACTTTTCTGTGTCCCTTTTCTTTTGACCATTGTATTGTCTGTCCTTAGATTTACGACTTCTGGTTACCTCTTTGGTATCTTCAAACTTTTCTGTGTCCCTTTTCTTTTGACCATTGTATTGTCTGTCCTTAGATTTACGACTTCTGGTTACCTCTTTGGTATCTTCAAACTTTTCTGTGTCCCTTTTCTTTTGACCATTGTATTGTCTGTCATTCTTAGATTTACGGCTTCTGATTATCTCTTTGGTATCTTCAAACTTTTCTCATGTATCCCTTGTCTTGTTTTGATATTTCTAATTTTGATTTGCAGTACTATAACAATTATCCTTATTAAGTATCGTATGTTTCACTGGTCTTTCTAATGACATAATGACCTATATATAGAAATTCATATCATTTTGCTTTATTTCTTAAAATTTAGAAAGTTTACAGGAACTCAATATGTATTTTATAAATTCTCCAGAAGGAGCTATGAATATAAGTGAATAAAAACGATGTTCGGTTCGTCTTTACTCCCAGCTATTTGTAGGAGGGCTCGTGTCGTATTTGTGTTGCTTTGTTGCGTATAATGGTGTCATGCGCGATTTGACTATATGAGTAATATGGTGGGTATCTTGTAAGAGGCATGAACTACTTACCTTTGGTGAGCACCTGAGTTTTAGACGAGGCCCATCTTACTCATCTTTGTGGTTTTCTGTGTATAGCTTACCTTTGGCGAGCACCTGAGTTTTTCATGAGGTGCATCTTCCTCATCTTTGTTGTACTTCATTGTTTTGCTTGGCTGCTGTGTCCTGTGTCTCTTGTTGTATATTCTTGATTGCTCCTTTGATTTTTCTATTGTTTATTTATAAGGCATGCAGATAAGGATGCTTAATTATGACCTATTCTTAGCCAGTTTAACCGATTTGTTAAATGTTCGTGATATTTGTAAACACCACGGTGAATCTCTGCATGCGAATTCCCGCCAATTTACTTTCGATGGACAGTAACTATTTAGAAATATGTATCTCACGTTTTGGTTACAAGAGAAACAGCTTATCATACTGCTACCAGTGAATTACTATATTTCTCCATTATTGATAGTTAAATTTCAAATTTAACTATCTTGAGTGAAAAAATATCGTAATCCAACGGTGCATGTACAAGAAGAAGAATGTATATGTAAATTCAGTCTGTGTGATAACCATTTAAAAAAGAAACCAAATATTTGTGTCCTTTTAAATATTAAGTCTAACACAGAAATGAATGAATATGCTAATTTATACTATAAAATGTGACAAAAGAAATTCTCGATTTACACATACTAAAATCTTAAAGACGAAAAATTCAATATACATGTATGATATCATCGTCATTCTTATAGTCTATGTGAAAAATAAATTTTTGTCAAAAACCTTTTTTCATAACCATGGTTGTAACACAAATGAGATTTGGAAAAAAATACTAACACGATGAGTGCCACTAGGGGAGCAGAACTTGACTGCTTACCCTTACGTAGTTCGCCCCTGTCTTTTTTGTGGGTTTCAAGTTGTTCTATCTTTAGTTTTCTGTGTAGTGCTTTGTAGATCATTGCTTGTCTTTTCGTCCTTTTCATTTTTGTCAATGTATTGTCTCTGTCCATCGATTTACGGATTCTGGTTCGCCCTTTGTAATCTTCACACTTTGTTGACTACCTAAATGGATATATGCTTGCAGGTGTCATTTTATGACGGAACGAGGGACCATAATTATGACCAAAAAGATCGCAATAACTATGATGTATCTAGATAATTCCATTTTATAAAGTTATTTATTATTATATTAGTATTGTTATACCTTAAAATGAATCAACAAATTCGATGTTTTTTTCTACTGTTTTCATTGAAATACATTGGTTCTTCATATTTTAATCGTTTTGGTAAATATTTTAAGCATTCATGTTCTTAATCTTTTGTCATTTGCATTAATCTTAATCACATGATATTAGATAATAGAGAAAAAAGTTAGAGAAAACAGAAGAAGCAGGCAGAGATAAGGATAAAAAAAACACAGAACGAAGGCAAACGAAAAAAAACCCACAGAAACAGACATGAACATTTATCAGGACATTACATTTACCTTCTGTTATAATAGATTTGCCCTCAGTGCATTATAGTGACGATGGTGCATTTAATATAGGGTCATTTAGTGTCTACTGCCTGTTTATTCTCCATACAAAACATGAACAACTTTCTTTTCTTATGCTATTTAATTCCATCTTTTGTGTTATTACCGAATAACACAAATCTAACTGTACCTGCTTCTATTCATTGAGTGAAAAAAGTGAATTTTAAATCAATTAAGGCATCAAATTGATAAGTTATTATAGTCAATAGACAATTGTATGCGTGAATGATTTTTTTTTATCAAATATGTATATCTAAACCTTGCGTATTGGACGTAACTTAGATTACCGATTGCTTTATTGACAAAGCTTCTTCATGGCGTTTAAAATATTAGGTTACTTTCATGAAACACGATTTTTAAAATATCTTATTAATATGTATAATTATATATCGAATTTAAAACTTTACTAAATCGAACTGCAGATATACAAATTTAAACATTTAAACTATTATATGCCAATAGCGTTTCCTGCTATATGACAGGACATTTTTATCCTATATACAAATATGTTTGATTATTTTCTTCTTTTTGGTCTCGTGTATTATCTGTTGTACAATAATACTCCCAGCAATACTATTGTAAATGCGGTCTCTAATATACAGTCCGCTGCTAGAGGCCGATATTGCAGGCCGATGTTACAGGTCGATGTTTTTGCAGTTCTTTTTATTAATAATATGTCCAATGTTGTAATAGGAAAAGTATGTCAGATGGTTCACAAACAAAACTGTTTTCACAACCTTTTTCATTATTCTATAAATTATAATTTCATTAATGTACAAGTTAGAAATATTGATGCACACCTCGGCCTTCACCCGAGTTCTCATGCAGAAAAGGAAACCCGTTATATCTAATACGGACCACTTCTTTTGTTTCAATAGTACAGTATTTCAAGCATATTTACATTGAGGCCATCGACTCTCTTTAGTACAACTAATGTTATACATATGACAACTTCGGTAAAGCATAAACATAAAGCATAACAGTTTTATTTAAAGTCGGAGTTTTTACAAACATATAACATAAGCTTTGTAGAGCTTTTTACCGACATATATAACAATAGACAAAATATATTATGACAGAAAGCATACACACATTTTCAGATTACAGACAAACATGCAAAACAAAACATTACATAAATAGCTTAAGACATGTTAATGAAATGCTAAAACTAGCATTAGAAAATAAAAATTCGGTGTCACGAAGATTAAATATATTATGTGTAATGGTCAAGATTAGAGTGTTCTTTATAATAAGCTTGTTCGCCCGTTTTTCTGTGTAGTGTTTTGCACATCATTGTTTGCATTCAAGTCTTTTCTTGGTCATTATCACATATTTTATTGAAATAACGCCGAATTTGCATGTGTAATAAAAGCATAATTTGCGGCGTGTTATTTGTCCCCAGGGCAATATCATTTTACGAGGGCAATACCATGTTATCTGCCCTCTTGTGAAGGGCAATAACATATTATATGCCCTGGCAAAATATGTAATAAATAGATTAATACATGGCCTTTTTCATATTGCCCTTGTTAGCCCGCGGGCCGATATCAAGGTCTCGAGCTGATAACAAGGGCAATATGAAAAAGGCCATGTATTAAATAATCTATAATTATCATACCTGTTGCATAGTTTTCACTTGTTCGATTTTCGGCTTCTGGTTCACCCTTTGGTATCTTCAAACGTTTCTTATCACGAACTACATCTATCTATCAATTCGATTTTTCCTTTTCATATTTCCTCAATTATCCTGTTAAATATCTAAGCATAATTCTAAATGTGTGGAAATTAATATTATCAGTTTGTTTAATAAAAGCGATAAAAGACAGTTTTTCCAAACACAGGAGCTGTCCTGTATTGAATAATAGCTTTATTACCGTACTAGTTATTCAAATAGTTCAATGAAACTATTGAGTACAAAGCTGAAAACAATTATTCCAAAATTGACAAGCAAAAAGAAAATGAAAACTAATATACGAAATATGCTCAAAATCAAGTTTAGTGAACGAATTAAAAGTAGTTTATGTTATTCAAAGTCATATCCTTGATCTCCCCACATTAATAGAAATTAAATAAACTACATGTAGTCGGTCTAGCATAAAAAAATGCACATTGAATAGGCATAGAGTTACTTATAATCCATAGATACACTGTACTATATGTACACTTCAAAAATGTATGGTATTCGAATACACCATTATCATGTATATTAAAAGAATTCCGGATGTAAATAGATTTCTATACTTAAAATATCATATTATTACAGGTGACTGAAATATAGAACAGCAATAAAAGTGGCTTCGATATCTATTCTGCAGTTGAACCATTGCTTGAATTACTATCATCGAGCTAAACCCTTGCATACATTATTATTATGTAGATAAGTCCAGGCATAGAGCTATTCTGGAGCTACATCACTTGCAGAAATTACTATTCAGGAGATCCCGTCTTTGGATTGCTATCCCGGTATTACCCACCATTTCAGTGGAATGAAGGGACATTGAAAGTAATCTGTGCATATATATTTCATTGATCACACCTGCAAGATTCTTTCATGGGTGCGTTTCATTTGAACTTGAAAGAACACCGGTTATCGACTGAAGTAAAGAGGAACGTTCAACTACATGGAGGAACGTTTCGAACCAGTTATCATCATTGTTGAGGATCCCACTGTAACTGTGAAGTGTAAAACATCAATAAAAACGCTGTTTCTTAACTTTATTTTAGCCTAAGTGTAATGCTGGATAGTCTCTCATCCATATACCTTCTTGCTAAAATATAGTAATGTCCTATTTTAATAACATTGTTTTTATTATGTTTCAGGCATTGCTTCAGAAGGCTGATATTCTGCACCAGACTCAGGACTATGACCTAGCCTTGATTTATTACAGCCGTGGCCATAAAGTGTATCCTAGAAATAAAGGATTTATCGACGGCATGAAGAAGTCAGAGCATGAAATAAACAAGTGTAAAAAGGGCAAAGGTTAGTGTCTAATTTTGATATCGTTAATACTAAGTCTAATAGGCCTAATGGAGAAATCGGAAATATCACATGAACAATGTACCAAAAATATTATTTTTCCTTATTTGCGCCTATAAAACTAGGTCAACCCGCCATTTCTATTTAAGTGTTACAAGTCATAAAAGTGAGCGATCATGTACGTTTTATATATGTTTTTTATGTATTGTTTTTGTCTCTACGATTTTACTACTGGAATTTGGAATTGTTCCTACAGTTTGTTATTTACTACATTTACAGTACTTTGACCATTATCTTGAGTAACACGGCTGGTGTCACATGTGGAGTAGGTCAGCTTGGTCCTTCGAGCTTATTCTCCAGTTGTTAATGGGCCGTGTTGCTCAACTTGAGTTATCTGTGATTGTCCATGGTGATTATTGTTTTTCTTTGTCTCTTTTATTATTATTTTGTTTGCCATGTAATTGCTTTTCCTTGTTGATGTGATGTAGAATGTTTTTTATCACGTCTTATTTTTGCTGCCATCCTTATGTATCAGATATCAATAAAACGGACCACCTGGACAGTAATACCAATTGAAAATGGTAGAAAAGATTTAGTGTTCAAATAATCCAGTACTCAAACCTTCAAAGTGACCAAAGCATGTTAATCTGTCACACAAATTGACCCATACAAGCTCCACTAAGAAGAGAATTAAGGACACATGGATTCACAAGCTCACATTGGAAGCATATCTACAATGGTGACAATTTATGAATAGCCATTTTAAATTGTTGAGAATACGAAAGGGGTAATCAGAAGCTGTAAATCAACAGGACAGACAATACAATGGCAGAAAGAAATAGGACAAATATCTGCAAAAAGTACACAGAAAACCAAATGATACAACACAACAAACAACAAAAACACAACGTATGAGGCTGGAACTTTGTTTGTTCAACTACACAATAAGCATTGTATTTCAACTACAGTAAGAGGCCACATTAATATTCAAATACTTGGTGTGTCCATGAAACCTGGACATTAATGACAGTAACATCCTCACTTGTTTTCCAATCCCACCTGCTATTTGCTATCTTGTATTTGTGTTTGACTTTCTTTCAAATAAAATATAGTTTACACTAATGACAGTAACATTTGTTTTCCTCTGATTCAAACGTATTCTTGTCTATTTCATATATTAGGTAAGAAGCAGAAGTTGACACCTGCTGGAGATCTCACTTACCTTATACATAAAGTGGTAAGTACATCACCATAGGATTTTTGTATATTTCCGACTTTGATTCTAATATTATACGCTTTGCATGGGTTATTTCCCTTTAAGGCGGGAAAAAGGGTTCACTTTCACTCAAAGTTCAAGGGAAACATTATAAATAGATTTTTCCCATAATCTGTTAAAAATTATAATGTTGTAACATAGAATACAATTTTGCCCGTCGTAAGGAAAATAACTCGTATAAAAAGATATAACAGCGCATGATCTTAGAATCAAAACGGGAATTGTGCAAAAAGTGTATTGAATGTGTAAATTGAGTTTCAGTGACAAAAACTGCCCTTTTTGATTATGAATAGTCAAGAAATATCAAAATATGTTTGCCTCTGAATCTACTGTTTTTTCATTAGATTTTGGAACTGGATCGAAATTGGTATTTTTTTGTTTTTCAATTTGTAAGAATAGATAATACCATCTGTCATACTCTAAAATAATTCCATAATTCTTTGTCATAATACTGAGTATATATACACCCTGATATTGGAAAAGTAAGTACATGCTTATATTAATATCAAGTTGTCAGACATATTATAATCATAAAGGGCCATAGATTTGTGGTTGCTTTTATAAATTCAATATGAAAATATTTATTACTGACAAAAATAAGCTTTAAAAAATGACTGTTTTGATTTAATCTCAAATTCATAATTCCTTGTTCCAAAAATATAAACAAACTGTATTATATTCATAAACAGATGACAATAGGCATTTTAATCACTTTTTAATGTGAAAAGTTCAGTAATGCCATTGTCAATAGCTCTTACTTGCAATTATAAAATATAGAGCATGATACAATGTTATTCTTTTGAGTTAAACGTTAGTTAAACAGATACTCACTTTGGTTACAATCAATCTTGACGTTACGGAGAATATTTGTTAGTATTGGCCTTCAATATATTGCTATAATTGATAAAATTGTATTCTGTAGTGTTAAACCTACTCAACTGTTCTGTACATGGACATTTTGGATAGAATTCTGAATTAGTTTTACGAAGATTATGTTGATGTACATTAACGGCTTTTAATATATCGCCATATATTTTATGTCATAGCCAAACCATAAACCGTTCACATTCCAACCAAAAACAGGACAGAGCCAGGTGTTAAAACGTTAAATAGATACCCACCTTGGTCAGAATTATGTCTTAGATATACGGAGATTATTTGGATGTACATGTACTATACTTTAATATATCGTGATATTTTTTGTGTTATAGCCATACCATAAACCGTTCAAATTCCAACCAAAACAAGACAGACAGGTTATTCTGTAGTGATAAATATTGGTTACATATATACTCATTTCGATTAGAATTCTGTATTTTTAGTCTTACGGAGATTATTTGTTGGTAGTGGACTTAAATATATCGTCATATAATTTACATTACAGCCAGATCTTAAACCGTTCAAATTCAACCCAAAACAGGACAGGCAGGTGAAACACTTACCTAGTGCTACCTTCAAGACACGTCCACTATGCCAGCTGATCCGGATTCATAAAACACCCACTGTTAGTTTAATGAGATCCGTCTCTGTGCCGGATTTAGACGAACTATCCGATGAAGATGAAATGCAAGACAAACGACCAGAAAGTCGACTTGTGAAATCAACAATTGGTGAATTTTATGATGACAAAAAATATCTTGAGAAACTTGCCAGTATCAGTAAACCATCACGTATGTATTTGCATAAATTATTCTTTTTTCAATAATGTTTAAAACAAAAAGTTAAAATTAATAACGAGTCTTAATTAAGTTCAAGTGCCAATTAAAACTCAAAATACTTTTAGATTACGTGAAATATGCATGAAATTTATTTACATTTCATGCTTAAATTAGTTATTGAGACAATCCTGGTGATCACTTAAGGGTTCGTATTTCTCAACCATTCTGTGTTGTTTTTTGTTCGTCGCACTGTGTGGGTGGGTGTTTTGTAAATGACGTGTCTGTGTTAAAGTTTAAAGGTCTATTGTTAGTTGTGTATATGACCACTTTCAACAATATTTAAGCTATATCATGGACATGGAGGCCAGTTTTCCATCAGAAAAATGTGGGGGTTTCATACCACTACACCCTTACTGGTGCCCACATCATCCATATTTTGATTAGATCAAGGGGCGTGAAATATATTCGAGTGGTCAGGGGACCACTAAGGTACCCGTCCAGTCCATAGCAAAATTGGAGATTGAAATTGATATATGGCATATTTTTTGCTCCATTTATGGACGGGGGACCTCATATACAGCACACTCCTCTACATCCACGCATACTTAATTTATACTTATCGTATATATTATTGTGATATGTTGATATACTACAATGTGGTGAAATTAGGCTACTAATGTGTGATACGATATTATACAGTGTCAAAGAATCCGTTTTTATTCTATATATATAATATCAGTAAACAATCCCATACAATAAAGTTTCAGACTATATATCATTCCTTGTTTGACATAAATATCGTGATCAAATTAACATAACATTTATTTTGAATTAATTTAAATCTCAGAGGAAATGAAATATTTTTACTCTCAATATTCTTTTTATAAAAATGTATTATGACGTAAAATGTTATTGATTGTATGAATTTAAAAAATTGCGTTCAGATAATTTGCTTAAAATGCTAAATAAACACTGGAATTTAAATTAACTGTAATTTCCAAAGGTTAGTAATTAATAGGTCAGAGTACCGTTAAACATGTAGATGTGAGATGATTATGTACTTGTATATCAACAGTGAACGTCAACATTTCCACCAATACCAATAAAACGAACAATCACCTCACCTCAAATCATTGAATACAAAACAAATATTGTGACAAAGGACCAAGGCCGTCTTAACAGCATTATAGGCCCCGGGCAAAGCAGTGGATGTGGCCCCTACCTACACAACCACTCACAATAAAAGTGTAAATGTCGATAAAATTAAATATATATTTATTGTATTGGTACTTCCCAAAAAAATCAGTGTTTAAGCATTAAAAACATGTCGTACACAACATACATAGAATTAGAATGGGGACTCTATATTCGTGGGCATCCGGACAACTGCTCAATGTCCCCATGCGTTAAGACGACACTGCATATGGCGTTTGAAATCCAGGGCTTGGCTTAGGGTTAGGGTTATGGTGCTTTACGCCACTTTTAACACTATTTAGATTATATCGTGGCGGTCAATTTTATTGGTTGAGGAAACCGGAGTACCCGGAGAAAACCGCCGACCTGTCTCAAATCACTGACAAACTTTATCACATAATGTTGTTTCTGTCAATTACAGAAAGGAAGTGTATGGGTTACTCTCAGTATAATCAATGAAATGAATATTTTATATTTAACACTTTTTAAATATATACATAGCTATATGCATTTGCCTATATCTGTGGAGGGCCCGTCGTGCCCATGATGGTACATGTATATGGTAGTTGGATTTACCTATGCAATAAGTGCCAATCACCTATGATGTTTTGAGTTCGAATCTCAATCAAGGCGAGGTGTACAACATTATGTGATAAAGTTTGTCAGTGACTTGCGACAGGTCAGTGGTTTTCTCCGGGTCCTCCGATTTCCTCCACCAACAAAACTGAACGCCACGATATATCTGAAATATTGTTGAAAGTGGCTTTAAACACCATCAAACAAACAAACACACATATATATGTAGTCTGTGATGCAGAATTATACAATTGCATTTAATCGTGTGTAATATTCAGAAATAAACCATTGGCTCATTTCCAACTTGAATAGATCTAGAATTATAAATTTCATACATTTATATGAGTTATTTCCCTTGAATATGAGCAAAAGAAGTAATTTTCATGACAAGATCAATGAAAATAACATATATTTGTTTCATAATATGTACACAATTTTCATTTTGTAATAACTTGTGAATTTTCTTTTGATCATAAATATATTCTCTATTTTTTTTTACAAGATTCAAATGTACATGTATATACCATTTATAAAAAAAAATTTAGTACGCAATTATATTTCCTTTCTGTTGCCCTTGCTTGCAACATGTACAATTTTTCTCACCGTAGAGGAAATAAACCCGAATAAACAAAAACGTATAAAAGTTCAATTTTTTTTTAACAAATTGCAAGAATTAAACTTTGCCAATGTAAACATTTTGTGTACAAATTCCTTCCTATTTACAATAGCACGAACAAAACCAAGCAAAACTCCGAAAGTTGAAAAAATAGACGAAGCTCAGGAATCTACAGTTCCTGAACAGGAAGCAACTGGGGAAACTGAAAGTAAAAATGAAGTTACAAATAAAGATGATACGGAGGTCAAAGTTGACACGACCGATGACACCGCGAAAACAAAACAAGAAACATCACCAGAAATTGAGGAAACGCCAAGGAATACAAAGCAAAATGAAGATGGTATTAATTCGCAGAATTTAGTGTGTTTTTACAGCAGTTTTATTAATAATAAGATGTTTGTTGTGTCTTTTTTGACTAATGATCCAATAACATCTGTTGACATTCGACAATACAATATCATTCCATATTTTTCTGAATAATTGGCTGACTAATGAAGTAGATGCCAACTGTCGTAGAATAATTGGCTGTTTGAATTCTGACTAATGACATTGCTCGATACCAAATGTTGTTAAAAGATTCACGTTTTAATTCTGACTTATGACGTCACTGGATATTTAATGTCGTAAAATGATTGACTGTTGAATATCTGACAAATGAGGTAACTCGATACGAATATCGTAAGACGATTGACTGTTTTAATTGTGGCTAATGACGTAAATCAGTACTGAATATCGTATAGTGATTGGAGGTTTGAATTCTTACTTATGACGTCACTCCATATGGAATGTCGAAATATGATTAGCTGTTTGAATATGTAACTAACGACGTAGCTCGATGCTGAATGTCTTAACATGCTTGTGGATTTTCAAATCCTGTCTTATCACACCTAACATCTAATTTAGTTTGATTGAAGTTGCTTCAGTTTGAAAATAAACACAATGCATTGTGGGAGATTGCACTCATTTTTATATAAACAGTGATGTCTTACATCAATAATTGATTATAACATAATTATCTGTTTGTTTGTTTAACAAGAGTGATTAAAAGAGTGATATGTTCTATACATATCATTGATACACGTAATCATTGTCCTTTGCAGCCTTTCCTTAGATTTTCTGTGTTTATTGTTTATTTTCATAATACCTATGCCCAGGGTCGGATTATGACCTATTTGAGGCTCCTTGGCTAATGAGATTATGGGCATCTCTCAGACGAAGCCACCCTCTAACTCGACCGCACCAGTCTTGAATACTATTTACATAGCTTGAAGTAAACTTATTGTAAATAATTTAAATAGGCTAGCTTGAGTGCCTTAGTGCCTATTATAGCTTATAGGATAATCCGGCCCTGCTTTAGTGCCTATTATAGCTTATAGGATAATCCGGCCCTGCCTATACATATACTTTGTTAATTTTTAATGGATTTTCCGACCGTTGTTTGTCAGGAAAATACATTATTAGCTTTTTTTCAGAAATTCCATCATAGTTACATAATGCTTTGATGATGTTCTGTATATTTGTAAATAAACATATTGTTGCATCTCATAATTACATAATTGATTCAATAGAAAAGCTATTAAACTTCCAACTGCATAGTGTTATTTCAAATGATTTATTTGAACCAAATACAAATAATAAAATATTCCTTGATATAAAAAAAAAGAAAAGAAACAATCAAATTAATACAGATTTTTGAATATGAATCTAGTATGAAATTGGACTATCATCAAATATTATTATTATTCTAACATTATTGATGCAATCATCAAATACTATCATAACTCTACAATGATATAGCTGAAAAATTGCTGAGTTGGCGTTAAGCAACAATCTCTCACTCACTCTATTATTACTCCAAAATAATTGATACATACATAAACAAGTCCTGCATCATTTCTTACAGTATCTTTTATAACACCCAATTGTATCATTTTACTATTTATTGCATTAAAACGTCCAATAAATAGGTTTTTGAAATGGGGTTTACTGTCTTGCATTTATTCCCATGAAAATGTTATATCTAGTTGTCTATCTTACTTAATTCCTTACTTCTTTTAAGTCGAATTTCGGATAACTGGAAATTTTGCAACGGTCGCATGATGTTCGAGTTAACGAGATTCAACTGTATTTTGATAGCTTTCTGTTTCATGAGAAATGTAGGAATACACATTTTGAATATAATTATATAATATATCTTTTGATTTTTGCAGTACCACCATTGGAAACACCATTAGAGGCTATTGCGAATAATGCTTTGCACTTCCTGTTTGACAGAGTTGCATACTGGGATAGGTTAGGTCCACTACCACCACCACCGCCACCTAGAAAAACAAAATCAAATAAGCTCTCCGGAAGTACAATGTCCTTAGATTCTTTCTTGACCATGAATACTATGAAAGAATCACCGCGGGATGAATTCTCACAGTTCAACATAGGTAGAAAATCCGTACCAACGTATAGACGAAGAAACTCAAAGATGCCTATAAAAATTGATCCCAATAAATTAAATTTCACATTCCAATCATATGAGGGCTCGGAGAGACGGAAAATGTCGAAGATACCCGAAGATGATGAAATGAATGTATCCGACTATCCATCTAGTCTGGACCTTGTAACGGCTCCGGAAACAGCAGGACAGTCTGTGACAGATTATATCAAGAAGGAAATTGAGAAAATAAAAGAAGGTATTTAAAATTTACCAATTTGTAAGGGATATAAAAAAAACACGATATGCCTAATATGCCTAAGAAACCGTTTAAATAAAATGGAAAAACAAAATAATATCACACTGCCGGAAGAGTTCCAAAATATAATAGAAAAATCATAGAAACAGAGATAAAATCGATACCCCTAACACAGATGTACGTTCCGGCTAAATTCGATGGATGGGTGTAGGCACTTACAAAGGTGGTGGGGCTAAGCTAGTTTTATAAATTCAAAATTAGAAATAACTGCACAATATAATTAGAGTAAACAAAATATTCAAATGAAATATTCGACGATTTAACCTTAATTTACATGATGCAAATAGCGTTAATACAAAGTAATTTAATATTTTAAGAATTTTTTTTTTCTTTTCCAAACTTAAATAGGCTACAAGCTTGGCTGGATGCAGGAAACATATGGTAGTTGTGATTCATGTCTGAGGTTGCTGGAGAAATATTCTGAGGAAGAGGTTCCAGAGAAACAAGACATGACTGGGATATTACATAGTTACCAGGGTAACTGTGCTGTACAAAACAGACGATTCGAAGAAGCTCTTAAACATCACAAGATTGATCTGTCCATTGGCGAAGAAAAGTATGTTTATGGCCATTTACAACCAGCTGATATCATTATTCTGCATGATTTTGAACATATTTTAGTTTTTTGTGTTGTTCTACTATGTGTCTTTACGTTCTGAGCTCCGAGTTGTGACGTCCGTTACGATTTCCGCATAAAAGCGATGTTCGGTTCGTCTTTACCTTCAATTGTTTGTAGGAGGGTGCATGTCTTATTTACGCTATTTGTTTTTGTTTGTCTTGTGTAGCCTATCTTGCCAGTTTCTCTGGATTGTCCCTTTTTGATTGCCTTTTCGGTATTATCTAACGTTTATTTGAAAGTATTTGTAACAGAAGACACAGACACAAAATCACAATAAGATTTCAAATTTAAATATTTCAATTCGAGTTTTAGTATTTTTAATTTGATAATAAAGAACATTAAAATTTCATAATCAATTTAAAAATAATTAGAATATAATTAGAAGCGTAATCATATGATATTTTATCAAATAAATGATTGATTGTTGCTTAAGTTTGAACAATAAGTGTAACAGCCATTACTAAAACAAGCTATGACCTATAGAATTGACAAATTTAGCCTTGCAACAGACCATTAACCACTACTCTCTCGAGGTTTGCTCGCATTTCTACTCGTTTCTAAAGTTCGTACAAATGAAGTTTATATTTTCCGACAACGTATGTTTATTGTATATATAATATTCAAACTTGTGTATGATTATATGTGTGTATTGGAAAGTCGAAAAGCATGTGGCTGGTGCATTTGTTATTGAACAATGAAATATGCTTAGACTATTGGATTAATTTCTGTAATATTGTTGTAGTGATATCAAATCTGCGAGATCCAGAGCTTTAGGAAACATAGGAAGAGTGTACATGCTGCAAGGGAAACACCAAAAGGCCCTAGAATCGTAAGTGGTTAACATATACTTCAAACTTTCTATTTTACAGTTATAAAGCGGAAGTTTACACATATCCACAATTACATGTAAATGAGACTATGCGTCAAATATTGATTTTATTTTTATATTACCTCATTTAGAAAAGAAAAGCCAAAAAAAAGCAAAAAAAAAAACAAACAAAAAACAAACAAACAAAACAAAACAAATAAAAAAACAAACAAAAAAACAAACGAAAATTGAATTTTAAATGTTGCAGAATATGGGTGTGCCGCATGACTCTCACCAATGATGATGATGATAGCACTTCTCGTATTCCTGAACTGCATTGGAATCATGCTGCCAGTAGACCTTTGTGAATCTTGTGACAGGAAACTGATATTGCACTAATGTAGAGTAACTCTATTCAAGCAACTTCTTTGGTTCTAGTCTACTCACCTAAGTACCCGTAACCTTGTTATGTGTAGACAATCATATCTGTAGGGAAAGAAGAGATAGTTCCTTATTTCAACGCAATAAAAATCAAAGGAAGTACGTTCTGGGGTTTCCTTTGATTTTATTATGTTAAAAAGATGAATTATCTCTTAAATTTAGTCTATATGTTCGCTGATAAGAAAAGGTTGAAGAATCCAACGGTCCAATCAGAATCCGTAAGTCGTAGGATAGACTAAAATCCAGGGGTGAACTCCGGAACTCCGGAAGGGCTAACACTTCCTACTCCACTAGTTACACCCGTCGTGTTACTGTAAAACGACACGAACCTCATCTGACATGTAAATCGTGTTGAACACTAGTATACCTAAATAAATACAAGTAATATAAATGAACCCTCTACAAAACAAGCAGTTAATTATTATCATTAACCTTTTACAGGTTAACAATGAAAGCACCACTCTGTAAGAATGCCAAAGAATCGTCATCATTGTTCCATGAAATTGGCAACTGCTTTTTAGTGCTCTCCCACTTTCGTTATGCTAAAGATGCTGCCAGAAAATCTCAACAGTGTGCTGAAGAATGTGGAGACAAACAACTACAGCTTCAAGCATGTGTGACTAGCCATGAGATGTTCAGGCTTATAGAGGTACCTGGGGCAAAATGAGCTTTTAGCATTTTCATGGAGGTAGTAGAAAATATAATTGCCTGTGTGACAGGTGCCTGATTTCGCAACGTGAATCTTTGGCGACGTTTTTCTCTTTATAACGTTTCACCTCCATAACCCTGGAAATGTCATGGCCGGTCACATATGTGTTGTCATTGTTAAGGCCCATACGTAAATGTGTGAGTATAATCCCATGTCTTATTATAGTCATTGACTCCCAGAAGGTATGTGGTTTTCTCGGATCATGCACCAATCATTTAACTGATCGCAACAATACAATAAAGCCAAATAATAAAAACGTAGATATCTAATTTAGTACACATGACACGTGTCTGCAATAACCTTCATCAGATACGCTCAAAATCAAGAGATTGGAAAGTCAAATAATGTAATTGTCTTTGAGAATAAGAGAACTAAAGATCCTTAACATGGTAGGCAAAAATTAAAAAGGTCGTCCATACTAGAGGAAGGAGAACATTAGCTTTGATGATAATTACATTATTTAGGAACAGTGAATTTCAATAATAAATATATCTAATCAACCATGTCAGTGCCGAAACACTGTGTGGATGATTCCCTCGGCAACATTCCTATTTGGTAATCTGTAGTTACATGTCGTCAAAGTGTTTCAATTTTATTAGGATAATCATTATAACCTAATATAATTTTAATCTATAATAGATGTTTGTATTGTCCTATTGTGTGTCTTTACGTTCTGACTTCCGTGTTGTGATGTCCGTTACGATTTCCGCATAAAAACGATATTCGGTTCGTCTTTACCTCCAGTTGTTTGTAAGAGTGCTCATGTTTTATTTACCTTATTTGTGTTTGCTTAACTATAGTGGTGTCCAACACATATTGTGTTGTGTTTTTCTTCGTCTATGTTGACAGTTTCTCTGGATTGTCCATTATTGATTGCCCCTTCGGTATTCTCTAACGTTTATTTTGTTATACCTTCAAGTTCACGTGTATTCGTCTTCGTTCTGTGTCTTGTGTACCCTATGTTGCCAGTTTCTCTGGATTGTCCATTTTAAATTGTCCCTTCGGTTTTCTCTAACATTTGTGTATATATATTTTAGTTAATATGAAGAAGTATCGAGATGCACACAAATCCTTTGAAGAAGCTTTGACACTTGCCCAGGCACTAGGTAAGCTATGATACTGTACCAATCAATTTACATGCATTTATTGTGCATTTCGATCATGCTATGATCTTCAATGACAATTTTTCAGAGCTGAAATGCTAGAAAGTTAAAAACTTCTCTATATTTGGGAGCTGAACACCTCAAAACCATCAAAATATAGTAAGAAAAGTTTTAAGATGTCAAAGGGGTATTCAACAGAGTAAATTGAAGAACAGACAACACAAAGGCCAAAAGAAAACGGACAAAAAGACAAACAACGATATACAAAACATTACACAGAAAACTAAAGATCGAGCAACACGAATCTCACTAAAAACCGGGGATCATTCTCCACGTGGGATAACGGTCAGGATTCTCTTGTTAAAAGTTAGGGTTGGGACGACTAGACATAAATGGGTCGTTAATTTTAAACAAACTTATTTTTTAATGACTTTTAAGTACATGTAGTTGGTAAGTCAATTTCATGTCTATAAAATTGGATAGTTGGATGATGATATACTCTGGGACTAATTACCATCATGACATGGGTATATACCTAAATGCCTTTTTTATGGTGTTTAACGCCACTTTCTACAATATTTCAGTAATAATGGCGGTCAATTTGTATTGGTGGGGGAAACCGGACTACCCGGAGAAAACCAGCGATCTCCAACAAATCACTGACAAACTTTGTCACATAATGTTGTATCGAGTACACCTCGCCATCAGCGAGATTCGAACTCACAACTTTAGTGATGATATGTACTGATTGCACAGGTAGTTGTAAATCCAACTACCATGCGATCAGGCCACGATGTCCTCTTACTTGATCCATATTAGTGCAGTATGCAAATAAAGTTATAATGATCAATACTATTTGTTTTTGTTGCTAGGTGACAAGAGAGCACAAGAAGCAATGAAGCATGCGCTGATCGATGTTAACAAGAAAATAGCTCATAAACTGAAAATAGTAAAAGTTGAAAAACGTACGAAAGAAGCCAATCAAAATGCTTTAGTTCATGCCACATGATGTTTGACATTTCAATATAACGTCATAATGATGTCATATTATATGACAGTTTATCACGTTCTGATATTTGTCATTTTCATGCTGGTCAGTCTATTCAACTCCCCATCCATAGATCTAATAGTGGGACATGCCGTTGCGTCATCGGTAAATATAGACGTCTTGAGCGATGTACCTGTGAGTCATGGACATTATAAGAACAACATATTTTTATTTGTGTATTGCTGACATTCTCCATGGAAAGTCAATTCATTATAAATACCTTGTCATGAAAAGTTATATCATTGATTGACATTAATTTATTTCATCATTATCTGGAATAGTGTTTAGCATGCAGAATTGGAAGCATGTATATTATTCATGCATGAGTTGCCTGTTACGGACGATTCGGCATGCATGCGTTAATACCAGTTACGAATGATTCGATATTCATTAGTTACCACCAGTCACGGATGTTCGCCATGCATGAGTTGCCTGTTGTGGGCATGACATGCATGTATTACCATTTATTAATTATTCAGTATTCCTTAGTTATCATTGTATTGTCTGTACTTCTTCGAGTTTCTTTGGTATCTTCGAACTTTTCTTACCAGTAACGAATGAATCAGCATGCATGAGATACCAGTTATGAAGTAGTCAGCATACATTAGTTATCAGTTAAGAGTCACTGATCAGGCAGTAGTTAACAGTTACGATGACTATGCATGAATTATTTAACAGTTACGGATGATTTGCTATAAACTGATATGATGGAACAAAGTGCATTCATGCGTGTCATGTTGTCATAGTTTTTCTGGAATGTGTTGTGAGCTAATGTACATTAAAAATCAGTTAATCTATTGGGCATGATATGCATTGTAATCATTTCACGACAATCGTCAGTAACCCACAGCTGATCACACTCCAATCATTCTCCATTCATCACCCCTGGGTCAACATACAGAGGAAATCCTCGTAGTCATGTTGTCGTTTTAAAAGACTTTACAGCCAATCAAGTTGCAACTTCTTTTAAGTGTACCTCAATTAGGAAAGTAATTCCCTGGAAATTAAATGAGCCGACATATTTCTATATAGCATTTTTTACCTCCAAGAAGAATATTAACAATATCAAATGATGGTTTTGGTTGGTTACTATTAATAACCGTTTTAAACGAAACGATGATATCTCCGTCAGTTGACCCACGGGTGATGAGTGGAAAGTAATCGGAGCGTGATCAGCTGTGGATTACCGACGATGTTTCATCACGTACTAATGAGTGGAAAATAATCGGAGCGTGATCAGATGTGGGTTACCGACGATGTTTCATCACGTACTAGTACTAAGCAACTACGTATATTGCTCCTTTTTGATATTGCTATACATGTATGTTATCATGTCTTTGTTTTTACAAAATATTGTATGTGCTATTCTTCGTAGACCTGTTTTTCAGGGGGTGAATGCACGTCATAATTGGAAGCCATTTTGTGCCGCTTGCAAGTAAGTTTTTACTTATAGCATTAGTTATTTTAAGGATAACATTAAGTGATAGTGTGTCAAATGTCCGCTAAGAAACGCTGTGTCCATCGTTCAAAACCTATTGTCAAACTCTCAAGCACTTCGACAATGTTATTTTCACCTGTTGCAAAAACTTTGTCGAAGTGTTTGAGAGTTTGACAACAAGTTTTTGAACGATGGACACACCGTTGTTTAGTTTTAGCTGATATTTAGGAGTATCTGACGCACATTTAATGTTATCCCTACAATAACTAATGCTATTAGTCAAAACTTAACTTCAAGCGGCCCAAATTGCTTCCAATTATGACGTACATTCACCACCTGATTTTGGAGACGGGAGATGTGACTGTGTTTATATAAAACAATATTATTTCAATATTACAGTAACCCACCTGTTATCACTCGAATGATTTGAATAAAAATTCCTTGCCATTGTTTAATTTACAAATGTCTTTGCATACAGTTGTTACGTTTGAAAGTACTAAAGTTGTGAGTTTGAATCCCGCTGATGGTGGGGGGGGATCGATATAACATTATGTGATGAAGTTTGACAGTGACTTACGGCAGGTGGGTTGTTCTCTGGGTACTCAGATTTCTTCCATCAATAAATCTGCCCGCCACGACATAGCTGAAATATTGTTGAAAGTGGCGTTAAGCACCATATCCCTAAACGGATAGATAGTTTGTGTCGTCTCTGACAGTTTTCGTCACCAAATGTAAAATGAAATTCGAAGGTGTTTATTCTCCTGAATAAAGATCTTAGTTAGCATGATTTTAATCATGACAACATAAGCGGTGTCAAAACACATGTTGTACAGACAGGAATGACTTTAAATCTAAATTTATCAGCTATGACATGGTGAGAACAATTTAATTTTCAATGAGATGATGATGCGGTCCGCTTTGTACTAGACCAACACGCTTAGTTGGATTTTTATAGTACTAGTCCACTGAAACAACAGTCCGCGCAATGGCATGTCGCCCCACTCGGACACATTATCTTGATTCTGAGTCAACCAGTCTTTGATCTTTCTCTTTTCTGTTGCGTGCTTAGTGGAGTAGCATCAAATACCAATTGTATGGTGTTAGTTTGACCCGATCGCGTCCAACGCGATTTTCATACCACATGATGTTCGTGTCGCTTTAATATAACACGTTGGGTGCTAATAATGGAACAGGAAATGCCTATCCTTCCAAAACAACTTAGTTCATCCCTGATTTTGAGGGTGGTTCATGTTGTTCAATCTTTAGTTTTCTGTGTAGTGTAGATAAGGGTAATAACAAAATTACCGAACTCCGAACAATCTTCCGAAGGGAAAGTCAAAACTCATAAGTATATAGACAGACAAAATCAGTCAACAACCAGAAAACTGTGAAAGCCGTATTGATACTGACTTGGTACAGGAATTTCCAAAGAAATGGTGGGTTGAATCAGATTTTAAGGCGCCAAACCTCCCACTTTCATTACGGTTCGAAGGTTCCGGTTGTAGACCATTGTGTTTTCTTTTATTTTCGGTCATTGTATTGTCTATCCTTCCTCGATGTACGGCTTCTGCTTGCTCCTTTTTGGTATCTACAAACTTTTCTTAATCTTTCTAGCAACTAAAGGAGCAAAAATGAAGTCAATAATCCAATTCGGAAAACTGATGCGTTATTCATGAATTGACAAAGCTAACTACAGGCGCCTATGATAATGCTCTAAATTTAATTCCTTACCCATACACGCGATGCCTTTCACCACTGCTGTTGTGGGTTCGACTCTCGCTCAGGGCGAGGTGTACAACCGTATATGATAAAGTTTGTCAGTGACTTGCGGCAGGTCGGTGGTTTTCTCCGGGTCCTTCGGTTTCCTCCAACAATAAAACTGTCCGCCA
>MJUT01048680.1:155421-173658 GCA_002080005.1 Gigantidas platifrons
TGGAGTTATAAGAGGGGGACTACTATGTAAACCAAGCGCTATCTAAGATTGGTCCCGTGGAGGTTTGGTTTAAACAGGGTTCACTGTATATGGATTTTATTTTAATGTTCAATTACACAATAGGGGACGGTCATGATCATAATCGTATGGTAGTTGGATTTACAACTACCTGTGCAATCATTGCCTATCACCACTAAAGTTGTGAGTTCGAACCCTGTTCATGGCGAGGTGTACTAGATACAATATTATGTGATAAAGTTTGTCAGTGCCTTGCAACAGGTCGGTGCTTTTCTCCGGCTGCGCTGGTTTTCTCCACCAATAAAACTGACCACCAAAATATGACTGAAATATTGTTAAAAGGTGCATTAAACACCATAAACCAAACCATCAATTACACAAAAGACATACAAATAATTTCGAGTGACAGTAGGTATGACTGTATTTCTCATTTGTTTTTAAGATGCCAGGTCAAATGTGTACCATCAGCCAGAGTAACCAGAGAACTGAGCCTGTAGAAGTGTATGGCCAAGGTCTGAGGAAATATTTACGCACTTCATTGGAGCTGTCACAGTCTCAGCTTGGATTTGAATATGTCGTCCATGAACTAAAAATAATTCCTGGACAGCATATATTTGAGACGGGTGGAGCATTACTTGTAAGTTTCATTAATTAATTATATTAAATTCTAGCTTCGATCAGTCAAATGTGAACTGCATCGGTGGTGTAATGGTTAGCGTGCTCGCCTCGAGAGCAGTATATCATGGGTTCAAACCCCAGTCAGGTTAAACCAAAGACTATTAACTTGGTACAAGTTGCTTCAACTCTAAGCATACAACATTAAGGATTAAGAGCAAAGACTAGTCCTGGTTGTGTTGGAATCAGGATATTGTGTCCGAATCAGGCGACATGTCTATCTGTGGACTGTTGTTACAGTGAGCTAGCACTATAAAAATCCAACTAAGCATGTTGATCTAGTACAAAACCTACATTGTCAACATCTCATTGAATGTAATTTGTTTTTGCCCTGATATGGCTGAAAAATTGCTCATTTGACATTTATCTGTTTACAATTATCATTTCAATATAATAAATTATAAGGTAAAATTACATCTAATTCTGCTTTTGTTAATGAAATTATCTCAAAATCGAACAAGAATAGACTATGGAATAATTTTTTGAAATGAAATGCATAGTAAGAAAATTACAGTTATGGGTACTGTTTGCACCTCTTTGTTTATATGCACAGCAGGGACCAGCGTGGTCGTGATCGTATGGTGTTGGATGTACCTATGCAATCAGTGCCTATCACAATTAATGTTGTGAATTTGAATCCCGCTCATGGTGAGGTGTACTCGATACGACATTATGTGATCAAGTTTGTCAGTGACTTACAGTAGGTGTGTGGCTTTCTCTGGTACTTCAGTTTCCGCAACTATATAACTGAAATATTGTTGTAAGTGGAATTAAACATTATAACTCTATCCCTACAACATACAACATTTTATTTTCAATTCTATTATTCTATTTATAGACCTGGGATGTTGACCTGAATAGCAACAGTAAATTACACCCTAATGAGAGACAAGGTTCATTGATAGAATGTGATGACAATAAAGTTTGGAGTTTGTAAGATAATTTCTCATCACAACCAGGGCCGGATATTGACCTTTTGGGGTCTCTAGGCTAATGACATTATGGGGCCACCATCTAACTCGCCTACACCTGTCTTGAATATTTTTTACATGTGATATACTTTAGTATTTATATTTGAAAATCTTTTAGCATTGCCCCTCAATCTTGAAGGGCCCTAGGCTGCAGCCAATTTGATAATTTGACCATGATCACAACCAATTACTTAAAAATTATAGTGTTAGAGAGCAGTTACACTTTATTTGCATGTAATTTTATTTTTATATATTCATAAGGCAACATGCATATTCTGTCATTAAAAAATATCAATTTATGTTGTTTAACCACATCAGTGGTGTAGTAGTTAGCCCCTGTCGGATGAAAGCAAAATATATGAAATTGGTATTTATCGCTTCTCCTCTAAGCATGCAGCATAACAGAGACAGATCAAAGACCCATTTGCTCTAAATCAGGATAATGTGTCCGAATGCAGCAAATATCTACCTGCGAACAGTTGTTTCAGTGATCTATCACTATAAAACTCCAACTAAGTGCGTTGATCTAGTACAAAGCGGACAACATTATCTCGCCGCATGTAGCTTGTTCTCACCATGATACCACTACAATATCTCTTATTTGGCATTAAATAATAAGTTATTAACGATGTTTTTTAAAACGAGAGGACTTTTCTCAGTCATGAGTCAGAGATGACTGAGAAACTTCCTCGAGTTTTATAAAACATCGTTAATTATTTTATCGCTATTTTGTATTCATAATTAAATAATTTTTGTTGAAATACTGAATTTTTTTAAACACAATTACTACTTTATATCGTTAATCACTTATTATCAAGGATTTGGTAATGCGACGTCGGTGGTTTTCTCCGGGTATGCCGGTTTCCTCCACCAATAAAAGTGACCACCATGATATGACTGAAATATTGTTAAAAGTGGCATTAAATACCATAAACCAAACCATCAATTACACAAATGACATACAAATAAATTCGCTGTTGGAATTATTTTGTAGATATGACTGTATTTCTCATTTGTTTTTAAGATACTTGATCTGCCAGGTCTAATGTGTACCACCAGTCAGAGTAACCAGAGAACTGTAGAGATTTATGGCCCTGAAGGTCTGAGGAAATATGTACACACCTCCTTGGAGCTGTCACAGTCTCGGCTTGGATTTGAATATGTCATTCATGAACTAAAAATAATTCCTGAACAGCATATATTTGAGACGGGTGGAGCATTACTTGTAAGTTTTATTCATTAATTATATTGTATATATTCTTTTCTAGCTTCGGTCAGTCAAATATGAACTGCATCGGTGGTGTAATGGTTAGCGTGCTCGCATCGAGAGCAGTATATCATGGGTTCAAACCCCAGTCAGGTTAAACCAAAGACTATTAAATTGGTATAAGTTGCTTCTACTCTAAGCATACAACATTAAGGAGTAAGAGCAAAGACTAGTCCTGGTTGTGTTGGAATCAGGATATTGTGTCCGAATCAGGCGACATGTCTATCTGTGGACTGTTGTTACAGTGAGTTAGCACTATAAAAATCCAACTAAGCATGTTGATCTAGTACAAAACCTACATTGTCAACATCTCATTGAATGTAATTTGTTTTTGCCCTGATATGGCTGAAAAATTGCTCATTTGACATTTATTTGTATACAATTATCATTTCAATATAATAAATTATAAGGTAAAATTACATCTAATTCTGCTTTTGTTAATGAAATTATATCAAAATCGAACGCGAATAGGCTGGAATAATTTTTTGAAATGAAATGCATAGTAAGAAAATGACAGTTATGGGTACTTTTTGCACCTCTTTGTTTATATGCACAGCAGGGGACGTCGTGGTCGTGATCGTATGGTGTTGGATTTACCTGTGCAATCATTGCCTATCACCATTAAAGTTGTGAATTTGAATCCCGCTCATGGTGAGGTGTACTCGATACGACATTATGTGATCAAGTTTGTTAGTGACTTACAGCAGGTGCGTGGTTTTCTCTGGTACTCCGGTTTCCGCAACTATATAACTGAAATATTGTTGAAAGTGGAATTAAAACATTATAACCCTATCCCTACAACGTACAACATTTTATTTTCAATTCTATTATTTTATTTATAGACCTGGGATGTTGACCTAAATAGCAACAGTAAATTACACCCTAATGAGAGACAAGGTTCATTGATAGAATGTGATGACAATAAAGTTTGGAGTCTGTAAGATAATTTCTCATCACAACCAGGGCCGGATATTGACCTTTTGGGGTCTCTAGGCTAATGACATTATGGGGCCACCCTCTATAACTCGCCTCCACCAGTCTTGAATATTTTTTACATGTGATATACTTTAGTATTTATATTTGAAAATCTTTTAGCATTGCCCCTCAATCTTGAAGGGCCCTAGGCTGCAGCCAATATAATAATTTGGCCCTGATCACAACCAATTACTTAAAAATTATAGTGTTAGAGAGTAGTGACACTTTATATGCATGTAATTTTATTTGTATTTATTCATAAGGCAACAAGCATATTATGTAATTAAAAAAGTATCTATTTATGTTGTTTAACCACATCAGTGGTATTATGGTTAGCATTCTCGACCCAAGTACAGTAGATTGTGGGTTCAAGCCCCTGTCGGATGAAAACAAAAGCTATGAAATTGGTATGTATTGCTTCTCCTCTAAGCATGCAGCATAACAGAGACAGATCAAAGACCCATTTGCTCTGAATCAGAATAATGTGTCCGAATGCAGCAAATATCTACCTGCGGACAGTTGTTTCAGTGAACTATCACTATAAAACTAATATAAAGTGTGTTGGTCTAGTACAAAGCGGACAACATTATCTCGCCGCATGTAGCTTGTTCTCACCATGATACCACTGAAATATCTCTTATTTCGCATTATGTAACAATCAATCAATCACTTATTCTTTTTATGGTGTAAGGGTTGTACATGGGTATAGCCACTTGTTTCTGTAATCCCAGCTGTTGTGGGTTAGAGTTAGAGTTAATGGTTCTTAACATCACTTTCAACAATATTTCAGTTATATTGTGGTGGTCAGTTTTATTGTAGGAGAAAACGCGATGAAGATCACCGACCTGTAGCAAGTCATTGACAAACTTCATCACATAATGTTGTATCGTGTGGTAATTGCATACTATAATATTACTATGTACAACGACTATCAAGATTGTGTACATTTCAAAGATTATAACAATGTACATTGAATTATTCAATGTGAAAGATATTACAATATACAGTCAAAAGGACAGTATACTTAGCATTTTGAAAAAAAATATTTATATACCATATACAGAAAAGATTCCTGACACATGCTAATCTGGGTCACGGGTCATTGTGAGTAGCATGTGTAGTCACGTGAACAGATACGGTGTTGAAAAAACTGTTGGTACTCATAAAATATTGATAAATGCAATACAAGTTTATGTTTGTCTTCAAGAAATATGATAGAAAAAACCATGTGTGAAGTTTTATGACGAAATATCTCCGATTTCTATTCTATATATAAATTTATGAATTGAAGTTTTAGAAATACTCACAGCTAATTTTAGCCATGTATTTTTATCTTGGACAATAATGAGCGTCCTGATTGGATGACCGATTTAAAACACACTGAATCTGCATGGTTTAGCAAGGTTACTCAGGTCAATAGTTTATAAATATAGAATCTGACAATGTAAAGGAAAGATGATATGTTATATTTATGCATTTGTTTGATTCTGGAATATTGTTGATCATTGATTTAAACAAGAAAAAAGGGAAAAAAGGGGGTGAATTTTACAGTTAAATAAATGTTATGTTTCGACAGTTTAAAGAGAAAAATATAAATTTGTTGCGACTAAAGCTTAAATCAGCGTTAAAAATTGAACAAATATCAGTGGTTTTGTAAATGAGATTTATTATAAATAGAAAATCTGAATAATATGAAATATTGACATCCACACTTGCCTTTTGGACAGCACATTTCTGTGTCCACACTTGTAATATATAAGAAAAAAAAAAAAAAAAAAAAAAAAAAAAAAAAAAAACAGACAAACAAACAAAAGAAGCAAATGTGGAAATTTAGTTTAATTATTATAGTATCATAAACTCATATTGTGAGAGAAAAAAATCCCAAATATTTGTTGTTTCTATTTGAATAGGAGAATTTTGTTTTTTTACAACAAGATATAGTTTATTCAACAATGCTTGTTACAATTTATCTTAAAAGTCCAATCTCCTTTGAAGTTACCCTGTGAAACCACCATTGATTATCCAGGGAATAATCAACAAATATAAACAATATTTTACAACACATATATCATATATTTTTTCAGAACTACTTTTCAATACATTTGTGTATCTTGTTAAACAACACACTTGAATATATATTTTTACATACATTTAACCTTGCCCGTAATTCTCTTACAAATAAACAGCATACATCTAACGCTTTTGTTTTTTGTTCCGACACATAATATGATTTGTATATCAAAAAACCTAGAATTGTAAGAATGTAGTTAAAATTGAAATATTCTTTATCAAAGATTTTGTATCCAAAAACTAGATGCTTAAGAGAAATACTGATTTCAAAATTGACTTTTTTAAATAGTTCTGTAACTTTTTCCCAAAAAAGTGACAGATACTTACATGACATAAATAAATGAATCTTCTTCGATTTGGCAAAAATTGCATGAACTACAATGTGAGAGTCTCCAAACAGTTATTAATAAACTTATTCAATTTCCATCAGAAAATTTGAAGTTTATTTTCTTTCAAAAAATGAAAAATAAATGAATATATTTGTGACATATCATGCTTTTCGTTTGAAGAGGAGATTATGTTTATAAATAGTTATCTATGTAATATCTTCTATTTCTGCAGATATGATGACAATAAAATAGGAGTCAAGGCAGTATGGTTAAGACACAGAATTCCATCTTATGAATTTGTCATTCATGAAAAAACTGTACAAGGGAAGTAAGGCATTTTCTAATGATTGATTGTTTGATTATTGCTTAACGTACTGGAATAGTTATTTCAGCTATATTAAGGACATTAGTTTATAATGAGTTACAGGTCAATGATAGATATATACTTTGATGTTTTGTGTGATGGCGAAAAATTTAAATTTTTTGAAAAATAAGATAACAGTTTGCAAGAAAGTGAGGTAGAAAAGTTCATTCTGAGGAGGAGGCACACATTTTTAAATTCCAAAAATAGGGATGCCCATATTCTAGTGATGTCGTTAAAAGCCAGCAGATGGCGATTTTCGCCGGTTATTCTCCTTTCCTTGTCGGCTATTTTTCAATAAATTAATCTTAGAGTCACATGTCATTTTATGCGTGTTTTGATTGGCTTAAAAAGTTTAGGTTATTTGTCAATGTACGGAATCGAAAAATAGACATCGTTCTCAAGGTGTCGCGTGCCGCTGTCATCAGGTGATTTTCTGTAAATGAAGCACCGTTGGGATTATTTAAATTTATTTCCGATTATTTGCCTTATTTTGAAAATTTTTTTTTATCAATATTATTACATCGTATAAATCAACGCTATCGATTATATCAGCTCCCGTTCGGAAATCCCCTTTAGTTTATATTTAGCCGCTATTTATAAAATTGTACGTGCGCACCTAACATTTAGTGAAACATCCGGTATCAGGTACTGTCGATTTTCCTGGCTAGCTTCTTCTGGGACAAGTAAAAATAACAAGGTCTAATAATTTCTTATTAAAGTATTTTGGAAAGACGATCCCTCTAATAATACTATATCGTAAATATTGGCGTTTTAATTTTGTTGGAAATGATCGCATCAGTGGTGTTCCGAAAGCACCTAAAATATCTTGAATTATACAAGTTCTATGTTAAGTATTACGACCTGATTGCAATGATAATTTTACTACATTTACTAAATGATTCCTGGGAACATGTAATGGTTTGGGTTTCATTTGTGACAATTGACATATAATTAGTAATAATAAAAAAAATACTGTAAGGCTCTGGCTACAAAGAATCGGCCGAAAAATTTAATGAACACAAAGCTCGAGCGGAAAAAGACACAGAATATGAGAAAAAATTACCAACAGACTTTTCAGTCCAAGTGGTATAACCGATTTCTGCCAGTTATGGCTGGATGCTGATATTGTCTCATATCGCTATATCCTGTTTGACAGAGTTGCATACTGAGATAGGTTAGGTCCACTATACCGCAACCACCGCCACCAAGAAAAACAAAATCAAATAAACTCTCCGGCAGTACAATGTCGTTGGACTCTTTCTTGACCATGAATACTATGAAAGAATCACCACGGGATGAATTCTCACAGTTCATCATAAGAAGAAAATCCTTGCCAACCTATAAGGAAGAAACTCAAAGATGCCTATAATAATTGATCCCAGTAAATTAAATTTCACATTCCAATCATATGAGGGCTCGGAGAGACGGAAAATGTCGAAGATACCCGAAGATGATGAAATGAACGTGTCCGACTATCCATCTAGTCTGGACCTTGCAACGGCTCCGGAAACAGCAGGACAGTCGGTGACAGATTATATCAAGAAGGAAATTGAGAAAATCAAAGAAGGTATATGAAATTTACCAATTTGTAAGGGATATAAAAAAAAACACGATATGCCTAATATGCCTAAGAAACCGTTTAAATAAAATGGAAAAACAAAATAATATCACACTGTCGGAAGAGTTCCAAAATATAATAGAAAAATCATAGAAACAGAGATAAAATCGATACCCCTAACACAGATGTACGTTCCCGCTAACTTCGATGGATGGGTGTAGGCACTTACAAAGGTGGCGGGGCTAAGCTAGTTTTTTAAATTCAAAATTAGAAATAACTGCACAATATAATTAGAGTAAACAAAATATTCAAATGAAATATTCGACGATTTAACCTTAATTTACATGATGCAAATAGCGTTAATACAAAGTAATTTAATATTTTAAGAAATTTTTTTTTTTTTCCAAACTTAAATAGGCTACAAGCTTGGCTGGATGCAGGAAACATATGGTAGTTGTGATTCATGTCTGAGGCTGCTGGAGAAATATTCTGATGAAGAGGTTCCAGAGAAACAAGACATGACTGGGATATTACATAGTTACCAGGGTAACTGTGCTGTACAAAACAGACGATTCGAGGAAGCTATTAAACATCACAAGATTGATCTGTCCATTGGCGAAGAAAGGTATGTTTATGGCCATTTACAACCTGATATCATTATTCTGCATGATTTTGAACATATTTTAGTTTTTTGTGTTGTTCTACTATATGTCTTTACGTTCTGAGCTCCGAGTTGTGACGTCCGTTACGATTTCCGCATAAAAGCGATGTTCGGTTCGTCTTTACCTTCAATTGTTTGTAGGAGGGTGCATGTCTTATTTACGTTATTTGTTTTTGTTTGTCTTGTGTAGCCTATCTTGCCAGTTTCTCTGGATTGTCCCTTTTTGATTGCCTTTTCGGTATTATCTAACGTTTATTTGAAAGTATTTGTTACAGAACACACAGACACAAAATCATAATAAGATTTCAAATTTATATATTTCAATTCGAGTTTTAGTATTTTTAATTTGATAATAAAGAACATTAAAATTTCATAATCAATTTAAAAATAATTAGAATATAATTAGAAGCATAATCATATGATATTTTATCAAAGAAATGATTGATTGTTGCTTAAGTTTGAAGAATAAGTGTAACAGCCATTACTAAAACAAGCTATGACCTATAGAATTGACAAATTTAGCCTTGCAACAGACCATTAACCACCACTCTCTCGAGGTTTGCTCGCATTTCTACTCGTTTCTAAAGTTCGTACAAATGAAGTTTATATTTTCCGACAACGTACGTTTATTGTATATATAATATTCAAACTTGTGTATGATTATATGTATGTATTGTAAAGTCGAAAAGCATGTGGCTGGTGCATTTGTTATTGAACAATGAAATATGCTTAGACTATTGGATTAATTTCTGTAATATTGTTGTAGTGATATCAAATCTGCGAGATCCAGAGCTTTAGGAAACATAGGAAGAGTGTACATGCTGCAAGGGAAACATCAAAAGGCCCTAGAATCGTAAGTGGTTAACATATACTTCAAACTTTCTATTTTACAGTTATAAAGCGGAAGGTTACACATATCCACAATTACATGTAAATGAGACTATGCGTCAAATATTGATTTTATTTTTATATTACCTCATTTAGAAAAAAACAAAAAAAAACCAAAAAAAGCCCCCAAAAAAACAAACAAAAAACAAACAAACAAAACAAAACAAAACAAAAAAAAACAACAACAAAAACAAACGAAAATTGAATTTTAAATGTTGCAGAATATGGGTGTGCCGCATGACTCTCACCAATGAGGATGATGATAGCACTTCTCGTATTCCTGTACTGCATTGGAATCATGCTGCCAGTAGACCTTTGTGAATCTTGTGACAGGAAACTGATATTGCACTAATGTAGAGTAAATCTATTCAAGCAACTTCTTTGGTTCTAGTCTACTCACCTAAGTACCCGTAACCTTGTTATGTGTAGACAATCATATCTGTAGGGAAAGAAGAGATAGTTCCTTATTTCAACGCAATAAAAATCAAAGGAACTACGTTCTGGGGTTTCCTTTGATTTTATTATGTTAAAAAGATGAATTATCTCTTAAATTTAGTCTATATGTTCGCTGATAAGAAAAGGTTGAAGAATCCAACGGTCCAATCAGAATCCGTAAGTCGTAGGATATACTAAAATCCAGGGGTGAACTCCGGAACTCCGGAAGGGCTAACACTTCCTACTCCACTAGTTACACCCGTCGTGTTACTGTTAAACGACACGAACTTCATCTGATATGGAAATCGTGTTGAACACTAGTATACCTAAATAAATACAAGTAATATAAATGAACCCTCTACAAAACAAGCAGTTAATTATTACCATTAACCTTTTACAGGTTAACAATGAAAGCACCACTCTGTAAGAATGCCAAAGAATCGTCATTATTGTTCCATGAAATAGGCAACTGCTTTTTAGTACTCTCCCACTTTCGTTATGCTAAAGATGCTGCCAGAAAATCTCAACAGTGTGCTGAAGAATGTGGAGACAAACAACTACAGCTTCAAGCATGTGTTCTTAATGGTCTTGCTGATGGTAAGTATATATGAATAAATAAACTACATCTGTTAAAATGGGATCATAATCACACATTTACGTATGGATATTAACAACAACAACACATATGTGACCAACAATGAGATGTTCAGGCTTATAGAGGTACCTGGGGCAAAATGAGCTTTTAGCATTTTCATGGAGGTAGTAGAAAATGTAATTGCCTGTGTGACAGGTGCCTGATTTCGCAACGTGACTCTTTGGCGACGTTTTTCTCTTTATAACGTTTCACCTCCATAACTCTGGAAATGTCATGGCCGGTCACAAATGTGTTGACATTGTTAAAGCCCATACGTAAATGTGTAAGTATAATACCATATCTTATTATAGTCATTGACTCCCAGAAGGTATGTGGTTTTCTCGGATCATGCACCAATCATTTAACTGATCGGAACAATACAATAAAGCCAAATAATAAAAACGTAGATATCTAATTTAGTACACATGACACGTGTCTGCAATAACCTTCATCAGATACGCTCAAAATCAAGAGATTGGAAAGTCAAATAATGTAATTGTCTTTGAGAATAAGAGAACTATAGATCCTTAACATGGTAGGCAAAAATTAAAAAGGTCGTCCATACTAGAGGAAGGAGAACATTAGCTTTGATGATAATTACATTATTTAGGAACAGTGAATTTCAATAATACATATATCTAATCAACCATGTCAGTGCCGAAACACTGCGTGGATGATACCCTCGGCAACATTCCTATTTGGTAATCTGTAGTTACATGTCGTCAAAGTGTTTCAATGTTATTAGAATAATCATTATTAGTCCATCAGCCGACCCTTCAAAAATTCAATTCCGATGTCTACCCCTGCGGGCAGAAATTTTGTCTCAAAAATTGATTTATAGATGTCTAATTACTATTTTTTCCCATGTTATACCAAAATCAAAATACCTTATTTAAATTTAAATGAGGCCCAATAGAGGGAACCTAAAACAAAGAACAAAAAACACAATAGCTGTTGATAACTCATAAAACGTAACATAGAGAGGAAAACAATAATGAAATGGTTCTGTCTAGTAAGATCAAACATTCTTGTAAAATATAAAATGGTTATGTTTAAAATATATATTGAAACCCCACACTGAAGAGGCTTCCATAAAGGGAGTACGTGAAAACGTTAGATTTTTGCAAATGTTGTACATATCAAGCATGTAAAGTTTTATTTAGACAGACATGGGGCTATATAATAGTTTTTCGGATATGCTTTAGAATATATACTTAACGAGAAAGCATATATTGGCCCGCTGAGATGTGTGAACTTTAAAAAAAAAACTTCATTTGTATAATAAAACAATATTTCAACATTTGGTGCTCATTCTTCTCCATCATCGCTGTCGTCTGTATCTACTAAAGATTCTTCGACGGAGATGTTCTGGCACACTGAATTACATTTGCAACCATCAGCGCAGGACACAACCTGTTGAAAACATGTGCTGCTTCGTCAGTTCGTACGGCCAGACTTACATCCGCAACTGATAAACAAGAAAAGAGTTTCAGATGCAGGTAGTTTGTCTATCCAGTGAACAGACAGTGTATTGTCCTTGATATTCCACCCATGTTTAGCTGGAGACGGCAGACAAACATTTGCAATAAGAGCATCTTTCCATATTTTGGTTTGATAGTTTGCCCGCTGAATGTGTTTCACTAGTGCATCCTTTGCTGGGGCCAATTGGTGGTACAGAACAGTCATTCTGATGAGTACCGGCAAGTTTCATGTTTTCAATTGCTTCTTCAGTCAGACACTGACTTAACTTTTCTAGATTTAATCTTTTGGAATCCTGGTGCTTGTCGTTTAAACATACAATGCATTTGGATTTGTCGAATGTTCGGGGAAGTTTGGCTGGTTTTGGTGTCCAAGAGTCCCGTTTTTCTGTCTCGAACTTGCGTTTTCGTAAATTCAAATTACGCTTCATTGTATAAATTTGGTAGCATTTTCTATGGTACCACCCCCTTGGACCCTCACCCCAGTGATCTTTCATGTTATTATATATATGCTATCTTGACGAATATCAGCTGCATTTCCGAAAGTTTTTCACGACTGGTCTGTAAATGAGCTAAGTTCACCGCTTACCCCAGGACGATGACAAAGACAATTGTCCCAGTCCACTTCGTTTAAAGAGTTGCTAACAACAGGCCGTGGTGTCAATATAAATTTGACCTCCTCCATTGAAAATAGAACTTCAGTACAACCAAAATACTAGAAAGAAAATATGAAAACCAATAATAAAATCTGAATCAAAAAATAAATATTTACAAAAGTGTTGCAATTCTAATCATGATACATATCTGGCAAAGGCTAATGAAATGGACAGCAACAATATTCAGAAAAGTAAAGTTAAACAAGTATTAAAAATATCTCAAATCATAAAAGACTTACAAAACTAAGCCTTTGAAACCAAAGTAAATGTAAAACAAAAGCAAAATTGTTATAACAATTCGAAGAAAGGTCAAGAAAATGTAAACTCAAGGAAGCCGTCAAATCAAATTAATGACAAAATTAGAAGCGCACAATGAAAGTCTAACCATTGATGATTTATCTATTTTTAGTCAGTTACAGAGTAAGTCGCTAATAAAGTTCGGAGACGGATAAAAACTACGGATTAAGTTGCAAATATAATTTTGGACATTTTCACAAAAATAATACCATTCTGTACGCAAGAAAAAAAAGGTTCATCGTCAAATTGAAGAAAATATTACATTTTATGAATATATGCACGATACACCATGTGCTCTTATAATATGTGCATAAAAACAATGAAAAATCAGTATTTTTTAATTGAAAAACTAACGTGTTTTAAGTCATTGGTGAGTAGCTTTCGAAAACTTAAAACTGATATATTTTCTCGAATTCATTAATTTCAAACATCATTTTACATGATTTAATCATTAAATTCAGAGCAGGTATCAACTTTATTACTAGATAAAACAAATTGTTAAGCTACCCGATGAACAAGTGATAGGGTGGGGTCAAAAGTGGCTTTGTTATACCATAATAAGGTATTTTGATTTTTGTATAACAGGTTTTATGTCATGGTTTAAACATCAAGCAACACAATTCCGGTAAAAAAATTGCTGCCCCCAAGGGTAGACATCCAACTCGCTAATTAGACGTCTTTTCAGACTTGGCTGATGGACTATATAACTTAATATAATTGTGATCTATAATATATGTTTGTATTGTCCTATTGTGTGTACTTACGTTCTGAGTTCCGTGTTGTGATGTCCGTTACGATTTCCGCATAAAAACGATGTTCGATTCGTCTTTACCTCCAGTTGTTTGTAAGAGTGCTCATGTTTTATTTACCTTATTTGTGTTTGTTTGACTATAGTGGTGTCCAACACATATTGTGTTGTGTTTTCTTCGTCTATGTTGCCAGTTTCTCTGGATTGTCTATTATTGATTGCCCCTTCGGTACTCTCTAACGTTTATTTTGTTATACCTTCAAGTTCACGTGTATTCGTCTTCGTTCTGTGTCTTGTGTACCCTATGTTGTCAGTTTCTCTGGATTGTCCATTTTAAATTGTCCCTTCGGTTTTCTCTAACATTTGTGTATGTATATTTTAGTTAATATGAAGAAGTACAGAGATGCACACAAATCCTTTGAAGAAGCTTTGACACTTGCACAGGCACTAGGTAAGCTATCATACTGTACCAATCAATTTACATGCATTTATTGTGCATTTCGATCATGCTATGATCTTCAATGACAATAGTTCAGAGCTGAAATGTTAGAAAGTTAAAAACTTCTCTATATTTGGGAGCTGAACACCTCAAAACCATCAAAATATAGTAAGAAAAGTTTTAAGATGTCAAAGAGGTATTCAAGAGAGTAAATTGAAGACGAACATTCAACACAAAGGCCAAAAGAAAACGGACAAAAGGACGAATAACGATCTACAAAACATTACACAGAAAACTAAAGATCGAGCAACACGAATCCCACTAAAAACCGGGGATCCTGCTCCACGTGGTATAACCGTCAGGATATTCTTGTTAAAAGTTAGGGTTGGGACAACTAGAAATAAATGGGTCGTTAATTTTAAACAAACTGATTTTTTAATGACTTTTAAGTACATGTAGTTGGTAAGTCAATTTCATGTCTATACAATTGGATAGTTGGATGATGATATACTCTGGAATTAATTACCATCATGACATGGGTATACACCTAAATGTCTTTTTATGGTGTTTAACGCCACTTTCTACAATATTTCAGTTATAATGGCGGTCAATTTGTATTGGTGGGGGAAACCGGGCTACCCGGAGAAAACCAGCGACCTCCCACAAGTCACTGACAAACTTTGTCACATAATGTTGTATCGAGTACACCTCGCCATCAGCGAGATTCGAACTCACAACTTTAGTGGTGATATGTACTGATTGCACAGGTAGTTGTAAATCCAACTACCATGCGATCACAGCCACGACGTCCTCTTACTTGATCCATATTAGTGCAGTATGCAAATAAAGTTATAATGATCAACACTATTTTTTTGTTGCTAGGTGACAAGAGAGCACAAGAAGCAATGAAGCATGCGCTGATCGATGTTAACAAGAAAATAGCTCATAAACTGAAAATAGTAAAAGTTGAAAAACGTACGAAAGAAGCCAATCAAAATGCTTTAGTTCATGCCACATGATGTTTGACATTTCAATATAACGTCATAGTGATGTCATATTATATGACAGTTTATCACGTTCTGATATTTGACATTTTCATACTGGTCAGTCTATTCAACTCCCCATCCATAGATCTAATAGTGGGACATGCCGTTGCGTCATCGGTAAATATAGACTCTTGAGCGATGTACCTGTGAGTCATGGACATTATAAGAACAACATATTTTTATTTGTGTATTGCTGACATTCTCCATGGAAAGTCAACCCATTATAAATACCTTGTCTTGAAAAGTTAAATCATTGATTGACATTAATTTATTTCATCATTATCTGGAATAGTGTTTAGCATGCAGAATTGGAAGCATGTATATTCTTCATGCATGAGTTGCCTGTTACGGACGATTCGGCATGCATGCATTAATACCAGTTACGAATGATTCGATATTCATTAGTTACCACCAGTCACGGATGTTCGCCATGCATGAGTTACCTGTTGTGGGCATGACATGCATGGATTGCCATTTATTAATTATTCAGTATTCCTTAGTTATCATTGTATTGTCTGTACTTCTTCGAGTTTCTTTGGTATCTTCGAACTTTTCTTACCAGTAACGAATGAATCAGCATGCATGAGATACCAGTTATGAAGTAGTCAGCATACATTAGTTATGAGTTAAGAGTCAGTGACCATGCAGTAGTTAACAGTTACGAATGACTATGCATGAATTATTTAACAGTTACCGATGATTTGCTATAAACTGATATGATGGAACAAAGTGCATTCATGCTGTCATGTTGTCATAGTTTTTCTGGAATGTGTTGTGAGCTAATGTACATTACAAATCAGTTAATCTATTGGGCATGATATGCATTGTAATCATTTCACGACAATCGTCAATAACCCACAGCTGGTCACACTCCAATCATTCTCCATTCATCACCCCTGGGTCAACATACAGAGGAAATCATCGTAGTCATGTTGTCGTTTTAAAAGACTTTACAGCCAATCAAGTTACAACTTCTCTTTAAGTGTACCTCAATTAGGAAAGTAATTCCCTGGAAATTAAATGAGCCGACATATTTCTATATAGCATTGTTTTACCTCCAAGAAGAATATTAACAATATCAAATGATGGTTTTGGTTGGTTACTATTAATAACCTTTTTAAACGAAACGATGATATCTCCGTCAGTTGACCCACGGGTGATGAGTGGAAAGTAATCGGAGCGTGATCAGCTGTGGGTTACCGACGATGTTTCATCACGTACTAGTACTAGGCAACTACGTATATTGCTCCTTTTTGATATTGCTATACATGTATGTCATCATGTCTTTGTTTTTACAAAATATTGTATGTGCTATTCTTCGTAGACCTGTTTTCAGGGGATGAATGTATGTCATAATTGGAAGCCATTTTGTGCCGATTGCAAGTAAGTTTTTACTTATAGCATTAGTTATTTTAAGGATAACATTAAGTGATAGTGTGTCAAATGTCCGCTAAGAAACGCTGTGTCCATCGTTCAAAAACCTATTGTCAAACTCTCAAGCACTTCGACAATGTTATTTTCACCTGTTGCAAAAACGTTGTCGAAGTGTTTGAGAGTTTGACAACAGGTTTTTGAACGATTGACACACCGTTGTTTAGTTTTAGCTGATATTTAGGAGTATCTGACGCACAGTTAATGTTATCCTTACAATAACTAATGCTATTAGTCAAAACTTAACTTCAAGCGGCCCAAATTGCTTCCAATTATGACGTACATTCACCACCTGATTTTGGAGACGGGAGATGTGACTGTTTATATAAAACAGTATTATTTCAATATTACAGTAACACACCTGTTATCACTCGAATGTTTTGAATAAAAATTCCTTGCCATTGTTTAATTTACAAATGTCTTTGCATACAGTTGTTACGTTTGAAAGTACTAAAGTTGTGAGTTGGAATCCCGCTGATGGTGAGGGGGGATCGATATAACATTATGTGATCAAGTTTGTCAGTGACTTGCGGCAGGTGGGTTGTTCTCTGGGTACTCCGATTTCTTCCATCAATAAATCTGACCGCCACGACATAGCTGAAATATTGTTGACAGTGGCGTTAAGCACCATATCCCTAAAAGGGTAGATAGTTTTTGTCGTCTCTGACAGTTTTCGTCACAAAATGTAGAATGAAATTCGAAGGTGTTTATTCTACCGAATAAGGATCTTAGATAGCATGATTGTAATCATGACAACAAAAACAGTGTCAAAACACATGCAGTACAGTCAGGAATGACTTTAAATCTAAATTTATCAGCTAAGACATGGTGAGAACAATTTAATTTTCAATGAGATGATGATGCGGTCCGCTTTGTACTAGACCAACACGCTTAGTTGTCTTTTTATAGTGCTAGTCCACTGAAACAATAGTCCGCGGATTGACATGTCGCCCCACTCGGACACATTATCCTGATTCCGAGCCAACCAGTCTTTGATCTTTCTCTTTTCTGCTGCGTGCTTAGCGGAGAAGCATCAATTACCAATGTTTTGGTTTTGGTTTTACCCGGTCGCGTCCAACGCGATTTTCATACCACGTGATGTTCGTGTCGCTTTAAAATATTACGGTGGGTGCTAATAATGGAACAGGAAATGCCTATCCTTCTAAAACAACTTAGTTCATCCCTGAATTTTAGTGTGGTTCATGTTGTTCAATCTTTAGTTTTCTGTGTAGTATAGATAAGGGTAATAACAACATTACCGAACTCCGAACACTCTTCCGAAGGGAAAGTCAAAACG
>MJUT01048693.1:36750-46850 GCA_002080005.1 Gigantidas platifrons
TTTTTTGGGGGGGGGGTGTCATTAATTATTTGTGATGAGCCTAGGTACAAAAATGTTGATTTTTTTGCTTTATGATATAAACTAGTGTCCCTTTCTCTATGATCATTTCAGTGATCAAATGGTCATCCGTCAAACTTTATGTTTGAAGTGCATTTTTCCATTTCAGACAATATTATTACCATGTCACTATGTTCATTTTTTTTCTGGTTCATTTATTACACACTGGCAGAAAAGGTTTACTTTCCACTTTTTTTCGCGGTTTAAAACTCCCGCTTAATAGGCCTCTCGATACGAAATGGATTGGCCGTGCGTAGCGAAGAACAAGCTAAAAAAGTTCCGAACATCTTTCCGACCAATGAAATAACTCGAAACAAAATATGCTCGGTAAACCTCCTGAAACGATACGAGTGGAGGAAATTTGGATGTGTCGTCGAGAATAAACTTGAATTTCATCAATAAATATGTGTTGTTCGTACGTATCAACTAGATAGGAATGAAGGGAAATCATTTTTGAGACGAGAACAAGCGAAGATCCTTTTGAAAACTGGCGCGTTGTTGTAAAATTTCGAGTCGAAGCGAGGATTCCCTCTTCGTATTTTGACGATTGTTTCTTACCTTTAGGTTTATTTAGTAAAACGGCAGCTGGACCTAGAAACACAAGTTAGTAGAACGAGAAAGTTGTAACACTAAATGTTGTAAAATATGGATATATGGCTCTAAGATGTACTTCCAGACAAAGATCCATACCATAATCGCGGGAGGGACCAAATGAGGAAAAGGGGGGGTCCGGAATACGAGTGCCTGTGGTTTGATTGCCCCTTCAGGTATTCTCTAACGTTTATTTCACAAGAAAGATCATTACAAATACGTTAATGTGACATGATATAAATTAGGTCAGCAAAACATCAGTATCAAATGTCACTTCAAAATATCATCGCGAAGCTGCAAATAATTATATCTTTTGAACACAAATATTAAACAAATAATTTGTGCTTACTGATAGTCAGCTGTTGGATAATTAAACATTTACTTGTCATATTAAATCCAAAATCTATAAATTGAACTATTCAATTGTTATGTAGTAGGCCAGGTTAGTAAACACGTTTGTTTTCAGTAAGTTGCACAGCTGTTATTATTCTTCTACTTACACTTTGTGTTTCACAGGCACTTGTCTAGAACAACGTGTCTGTGTTATCAACATGAATAGACAAGTGTCTTTGTTGTATTTGTCAGGTTGTGAACCTTTGTAAGTAACTACAACCAGCAAACACATATTCTATTGAAGTGGCTGTACTAAACCAGAAATGTGAGCGATCATGTATTTGTGTGTTTCTGTTTGATTGTTGAATTGTTCCTATTTATTGTTTGTTTGTTTGGATTTTTGTTTTTGGATATTATTATTATGCAGATACTTGACTTTTAATGATGTACATGTATATATATTATTTGAGGAGAGCTACTAGTAGCCTCTGGCTGTATGTCATCCTCTTGAAATAAATAAAGAATTAAATTAAATATATTATTTATAACTATTAGGAGAAATGCTAGGAAAGTTAGTTTTCATATTGCTTTGACTCCCTCCCTTCTCTGGTATGTATGGTGTGAAATCAGTTATTTTATATGGTTCTGTGATATGGGGAGATCTAGATCGGATAAATTTTGTGAAATTTCATATCCACCATATTTTTTGTTAATTATTTGGCTTTCCACTCTTTTGCCTTTGAGTGTACCTAATGAAGGTTGTTCAATCTTTTGCCTTTGAGTGTACCTGATGAAGGTTGTTCAATCTTTTGTCTTTGAGTGTACCTGATGAAGGTTGTTCAATCTTTTGCCTTTGAGTGTACCTGATGAAGGTTGTTCAATCTTTTGCCTTTGAGTGTACCTAATGAAGGTTGTTCAATCTTTTGCATTTGAGTGTACCTAATGAAGGTTGTTCAATCTTTTGCATTTGAGTGTACCTAATGAAGGTTGTTCAATCTTTTGCCTTTGAGTGTACCTGATGAAGGTTGTTCAATCTTTTGCCTTTGAGTGTACCTGATGAAGGTTGTTCAATCTTTTGCCTTTGAGTGTACCTGATGAAGGTTGTTCAATCTTTTGCCTTTGAGTGTACCTGATGAAGGTTGTTCAATCTTTTGCCTTTGAGTGTACCTGATGAAGGTTGTTCCAGAAACGCGCAGTGACAACTAAATTAGATAGCTACGTTTTTATTTTAAGATCTCATTACATCTTAGGTTCTCAGCTGTATATAATATAGTTTTAATAGGGGAACTTTTCTTAGAATTTTTCACGAATACTAACATCTCTCACAGCTGCACCACTTTACTGGTATATCGTAGCGTGAAAGATTTGAAAACATCACATCACGGATCACATGCGAGTATTTAAAATATTTCATGATATGATAAATATGGATTATGATTGTTTTTTCCGACCGATCAAATTGCTCATAGCAAACAAATCAGTATAGCTTTAAATTGTAGTGATTTCATAGTCTCCTACCGATCATTTTCCTGGACGGAAACATACTGACACACTCGTATGTGACTCACAATGGGGTTTTATCATATCTGCCACGTCGTGACACAGCTGTGAAGGGACGTAAGTGAGATATGTGATTCTAATCATACTGACACACTCGTATGTGACTCACAATGGGGTTTTATCAGATCTGCCACGTCGTGACACAGCTGTGAAGGGACGTAAGTGAGATATGTGATTCTAATCATACTGACACACTCATATGTGACTCACAATGGGGTTTTATCATATCTGCCACGTCGTGACATAGCTGTGAAGGGACGTAAGTGAGATATGTGATTCTAATCATACTGACACACACGTATGTGACTCACAATGGGGTTTCATCAGATCTATCACGTCGTGACATAGCTGTGACGGGACGTAAATGAGATATGTGATTCTAATCATACTGACACACACGTATGTGACTCACAATGGGGTTTCATCAGATCTATCACGTCGTGACATAGCTGTGAAGGGACGTAAGTGAGAGATGTGATTCTAATCATACTGACACACTCGTATGTGACCCACAATGGGATTTTATCATATCCGCCACGTCGTGACATAGCTGTGAAGGGACCTAAGTGAGATATGTGATTCTAATCATACTGACACACACGTATGTGACTCACAATGGGGTTTTATCATATCTGCCACGTCGTTACATAGCTGTGAAGGGACGTAAGTGAGATATGTGATTCTAATCATACTGACACACTCGTATGTGACTCACAATGGGGTTTTATCAGATCTATCACGTCGTGACACAGCTGTGAAGGGAAGTAAGTGAGAGATGTGATTATAATCATACTGACACACACGTATGTGACTCACAATGGGGTTTTATCATATCAGCCACGTCGTGACATAGCTGTGAAGGGAAGTAAGTGAGATATGTGATTCTAATCATACTGACACACTCGTATGTGACTCACAATGGGGTTTTATCAGATCTGCCACGTCGTGACATAGCTGTGAAGGGACCTAAGTGAGATATGTGATTCTAATCATACTGACACACACGTATGTGACTCACAATGGGGTTTTATCATATCTGCCACGTCGTGACATAGCTGTGAAGGGAAGTAAGTAAGATATGTGATTCTAATCATACTGACACACTCGTATGTGACTCACAATGGGGTTTTATCATATCTGCCACGTCGTGACATAGCTGTGAAGGGACATAAGTGAGAGATGTGATTCTAATCATACTGACACACTCGTATGTGACTCACAATGGGGTTTCATCAGATCTATCACGTCGTGACACAGCTGTGAAGGAAAGTAAGTGAGAGATGTGATTCTAATCATACTGACACACTCGTATGTGACGCACAATGGGGTTTCATCAGATCTGCCACGTCGTGACATAGCTGTGAAGGGACATAAGTGAGAGATGTGATTCTAATCATACTGACACACTCGTATGTGACTCACAATGGGGTTTCATCAGATCTATCACGTCGTGACACAGCTGTGAAGGAAAGTAAGTGAAAGATGTGATTCTAATCATACTGACACACTCGTATGTGACTCACAATGGGGTTTTATCAGATATATCACGTCGTGACATAGCTGTGAAGGGACGTAAGTGAGATATGTGATTCTAATCATACTGACACACACGTATGTGACTCACCATAGCTGTGAAGGGACGTAAGTGAGATATGTGATTCTAATCATACTGACACACACGTATGTGACTCACAATGGGGTTTTATCAGATCTATCACGTCGTGACATAGCTGTGAAGGGACGTAAGTGAGATATGTGATTCTAATCATACTGACACACACGTATGTGACTCACAATGGGGTTTCATCAGATCTATCACGTCGTGACATAGCTGTGAAGGGAAGTAAGTGAGAGATGTGATTCTAATCAGGTTGTTTTAATACTTAAATAGGATTCATCTTTCAGATGATATTGTGTTGTCAAATGCTTATATATCATCCAGGTCCACGCTAGCAGTAGGCTCGTTATCTCGGATAGATTGGATTTATTCTATTTTAATTTTTCTGGGAATTTATTAGAAATACAATTATCATATTATCATTCAGAAATGAGTAGTAGAAAAATTATGTGAATATAATCAGGATTTTAGAAGAAGGAACAATTCAAAGACACTAGAAAATGCATCTTCTGGAATTTTTTTTTAGAACTAATATACTTTTTTAGCCTCATGTTATGTTTGAACTATATCTATCACAGTTGTCTGTTTCATAGAGATGTGCTTCCCGCATCGGTTCCCACAAACGTAATATTGATTAATATTGAACCAGAAAATAGATTATGTAAATTCTGTTATATATAAGTTCATGAATTACATTTTTTAAATGGAATAAGCTATCAGATAATATAAATCCAATTTTCAGAACTGTAACTACTAAATATATTAATAAGTCAATCATTGATCACCCATCTGTTTTATATGGTATGTTATGTTATTTAAACTATGTAAGAAGAGTTTGAAGATACCAAAGGGGTAACCAGACTCCATAAATCTAAGATACCAAAGGGGTAACCAGACTCCATAAATCTAAGATACAAAAGGGGTAACCAGACTCCATAAATCTAAGATACCAAAGGGGTAACCAGACTCCATAAATCGAAGAAGAACAGACAACACAGTGGCCAAGCGAAAAAGGACAAAAGGACAAACAACGATCTACAAAACATATACATAAAACTAAAGATCGAGTAACACGAACCCCATTAAAAACCAGGGTGAACATGCTAGATAATGTAGATATAAAAAGAAATGAAATTCTATAACAACAGACACCTCCTCTCTTATATAATACATATAATAGGTATATATTTTTAATTGTAATACATATATACATATATTACATTTTACAATACATGTACATTGATGGAGTGTGTTTGTTGAAGTGTATTTACTCATCACAGATTTCTATAAATTTTGTTAGCCAAGTATTCTTGTTTTTGGGTTAATTAGTAAATTATTTTATTTTCGTTTTAACATATACATTTTATTGTTTTGCTTACTAATTGCAATATATTAGGGAACGACCATTTAACATGAAAAAAAGGAGCGGGGTTATGATTTAGAAGAGAAAGAAATTAAATAATCTGTCAAAGCATTGGCCACAAAAAATATTCTGCTTTACGTAAGTATAAAAAAAAATAATCTGGTTTAAGAGTATTGTTTTGTAAAAAAAAAATCCCAAGAGTTGTGCAATAAATCTCAAGTATACTTTATGCCATATCTACACACCAATAAACCTCACTCTATTTGGAATTTATATTAAAGATTTCGTTTCGTTTTTCAAACTGTACTTGACCTTTCAGTAATTACGCCCTATTTTTAATAGATATTGTAAGTGTCCCTTATAAAAAGGGATTGCTGCCTCATGTATGTACTGTCACTTGTAAGGCTATGAACATTTGATAATAGACACTTAATACTATAACAAAGGCAACGCAAAGCATGACATATCCTCTCACTGTTAAATGGCTAAAACTCTTTATACAAAGCATTGAACAAAAATCTGTTTTGACTTGGTAAGAAAAAAAATAATTTAGTTTGATTGCAATTGAAAAAAAATAAAAATGTGTCCAACTGTTTAAAAAAAAAATTCAGATCAGTACAAAAAAACATAAACCCACCCCCTCCCTTTTCAAGTTAAATGGTTGTTCCCTTATTCAGTCTTTATTATGCGCATTTGACTGACTAGCAAAACATTATTTTTATCTCATGTTATTTAGATATTCCAGTAGTCTTGTTCTCAGATTCTGACTACACGATATTAATGAAGTTTTTAGTACATTTTTACATAATATTTTATCATGCTTACCACAAATGTTGAAATATGAATGTACATATAAATGTATATTGAAAAAGGATAAACACAAAATACCACACTGTCGGCACAGTTCCAATTCCAACCGTAAGATCGCAGAACTAGGTAAAAATCGACACCATTAGCACACATATACATTGTACCGCTTCCTTTCCTGGCTTGGTATAGAAACATCAATAAATATGTTGGGGATAAACTAATTTTATGGACCCAAAACTCCCATCTTGGTGAAGAGTTTGAAGATAGCACAGGGGTAATCAAAATCTGTAAATCGAAGAAGGACAGAATGGCCAAAAGAAAAAAAAACGTCAAACAATGATCTACAAAACATACACATGAAACTAAAGATCGAGTAACATGAACCCCACTAAAAACCGGAAGTGAACTCATGTGTCCAGGAAGGGTTGGCAGTTCCTGTTCTAATAGTGACACCCGTCATGTTACTCTAGTTACAAACCTTATGTGTTTTCTGCATATGAGATAGATATAATAGATAGTATAAGGTTATAATATGATAATAGGTGTTACCTAACTTGGGACGAAGTCCAATATTTTTTTTTAAACAATATTAACTCGGATATATGGACCTATAATATTTTTTCAAAGTAGACCGAGGGTGGATCCAGATTTTCTTAAATGAGGGGGCAAATAGGGGGACCCAGACCCAAATCTTCCGTCGTTTTTTAAGTCCCGATGTAGATACGAAACGACCCGGTTACGAAACGTCCGCATCCGATTTTCTGCACAGATTTAGCCATCTATTGACTTCCGGTATGTCATTTCCTGTGCATGAAAATTTAGTCATTAGTATATAGAAAACAATTGCTATTTCTACCATAGTTGGGACTTCGTCCCATATTATCAACTCAAATCTATAAGGAAAACACCTTTAACTGCTTCTGCATTCTATTTATTCAGACACAGGCAGCTAAAGACCATTGTCTTACTTAATATTCTTATTGGTTGAAGGCAATCAGCACAAGTAAAATATAGGAAAATCCAATTAAAAGAGAGAGAAATTGAAAATATATCTCATCTCTATTAAAATCGTTATATGAAAATTTATCAATCAAATCACAATAAGGGGGCCGTCGTGGTCGTGATCGTATGGTAGTTGGATTTACAACTGCATATGCAATCAATGTCCATCACCACTAAAGTTATGAGTTCGAACTCCGCTCAGGCGAAGTGTACTCGATACAACATTATGTGATAACGTTTGTCAGTGACATACGACAAGGCGGTGGTTTTCTCCGGGTACTCCAATTTCCTCCGCCAATAAAACTGACCAACACGATATAACTGAAATATTGTTGACAGTGGCATTAAACACCATAAACATAACCAAATCACAATACATAAATGAACTGATACTGTTAAGTCACCATATTTTAGAGGCTCTGTATGTAAGTAGATAATACATTCACGTCCATTCATTATAACTATTGTACCCGTCTAACATTTCAATCCATGAACTAATATTTTACGTGACTGTATCTTCCCTAAAATGGTTGTTCTAAATGTTAAATAAGAGGGAGACAATATGCAAGAAATGACATTCACATTTGTCATCACGTGAGTTTAATAATATCTAGTATCCTGTTGTAGTTACCAACGTCAACATAAGACTTTTGCACGAAACACCTGTTACTATTCAGCCACTGAATATTCCAGTGGGATTGGTGTGAAGGCATGACAAAACTCCTATTAAAGTCCAAAGACATAATGCAATGTTGTTGTGTGTAGCTACACCATTTGTTTGTGACTCGGTTACCAGTTCTTCGGGTTCTTTAGCTACTGAAAAATAATTAACATTTTAATATTCATGTAACATGGTAAATAAATCGTATATTTTATCACAGACAATAACTTATTTTACATTGTAGATTTTTTATCGGACATGGCGTAGATCAAATAAGTCACTATGTGTTTTATGACAGCCAACAGACGATGCATTAGGTGATTGTGGTTAAATTGTATTCCCACCATGTCCCCTCTTCTATTAAGGGCCGGATATGGCTGCCAAAAATAAAAGTTATAAGACATAACAAATGAGTGTCATCATTGGTTTTATCAAGGATTTCAAAGCTGATATTTATATTGACAATTTTTTTTTAAATACCATATTCTAATATGACGTCCTTCAAACGCTTTGAGTCCAAACCCGTGGTAAAAATAATATATAGGTACCAACACCCATTGTAATTTATGACGTCATCGACCATTCATAACGATATTTTACCAATTTTAACATATTAGAATCGAAATAATTCATGGAAGCCATATGTATATTTTGTTTTTACCACGGGTAGGCCCTTTATGTCAAATTTTACCCCTCGCTAACGCTCAGGGTAAAACTTCGTGACATAAAGGGCCTACCCGTGCTAAAAACAATATATACATATGGCTTCCATGAATTATTTCTTAATTTAATCATCTTTCTGATAACTCCTTAACTATGCGGAAAGATGTTATGTGCTTCGGCTGCACTTCTATAGCAAACTAGGGGCACGGCGGACACCCATTTATGGTATAAATAAATGTCGTCAATGAAGGCATGGAAGGCCACTATGAGATGGATAAAGAACAACAGTAAATTCAGTTTCTTCACCCATTCTTGTTATCTTTGTTTTAGATTGCATTCATATCATTGCTTCCATTTGTAATTTGCTACTAAAGTTAAATTTGTTTGCTATGTATGGTATTTACAAGTATCATAACTTAAAGTGTCTAGTTAAGCGCTTGGTATAATAAAGATTATTTTCATGTTATAGCTTGAAGTTTGAAGATACCAAAAAGTTAGTCAGAAGTCGTAAATCGAAGACCCGTGTTTAATGGCGTTTATGTAAGGCGACGATACGTAAATATATATCTTCTTGCATTTGAAGCATACTAGATATTATACACCAAAATTTAAAATAAAACAAAAACAAAACTACCACACAGTTCAAAAATGTAATAGAAAAACCGTGGAAATAGAGACAGAATCGATACCCCCAACACACACATGATACATGACCACTAATTTATAACTTTCCAGACTAATTGGTACATACATTTCAATTATTTCAGTTACTGCAAATTACTGGGTTATTTTGATGATAAACAAGTTGTATATTACATGTTGTATGATCCATTAACTCAATCTTTTATTCATTATATTTCATTTTATATGGCGGTTAGAATTTTTTTTCCAAAAATAGAATTTTGAAATGCACGAGTGGAAGCAATCCCATTCAGAGTGATTTATTATAAATGATATCCTACTTAATCTACAAATGCCTGTGATGCTCATTAATAAATAACAAATACAAAATTCGTTTAAAAAACTAAACAATATCTTTATTTAGTTGCCCAGGTGGTATAGAAAAACTAATTAAAATCTACTAAATTTAGAGATCATTATAAATAAATCATTGGGTTTACTTAGTGTATCATATTTATGGTGTTTTCCTGTCTTATATTATCATTGTCTACGGTAAACAGACATAACAAGTGGTGGAGGAAGTGTTGACATTGTCTACGGTAAACAGACATAACAAGTGGTGGAGGAAGTGTTGACATTGTCTACGGTAAACAGACATAACAAGTGGTGGAGGAAGTGTTGACATTGTCTACGGTAAACAGACATAACAAGTGGTGGAGGAAGTGTTAACATTGTCTACGGTAAACAGACATAACAAGTGGTGGAGGAAGTGTTGACATTGTCTACGGTAAACAGACATAACAAGTGGTGGAGGAAGTGTT
>MJUT01048693.1:58293-69101 GCA_002080005.1 Gigantidas platifrons
GGTATACATGTCACACCACTCGGATAAATGATAAAGGTATACATGTCACACCACTCGGATAAATGATAAAGGTATACATGTCACACCACTCGGATAAATGATAAAGGTATACATGTCACACCACTCGGATAAATGATAATGATTCATATGCAATTATACTTTTCTCTTGCTCTTTATTGGTGCTTGCTATCAGAAAGTACTAATCGTATAGTCTTGTGTGACCAGACCTGAGATCAAATCAACATCTTCTACACTCACTCGTTTAAAAGAAACAGGAGATTACAGAGATATGTATATCTAGACTGTTTAAAAAGTAATCAAGATTTAAAAAAAAAACATCAATATATACATAAATACTCCTACTGTTCTACTGATATCAGAAAGTGATAAAAGACAGATTTTGAATTGCTTTTGTATTTTGCTAGCTTAAAATGTGCCTGGCCAAATGAGTTTTGTCATCGTTCTGTATTTGTCGTTGCTTACCTGAAGTAATAATAGAAATCCGTTTGTATTTGGTATGACCAGTCATTCTATTGTTGTAGATTCACGTTTGTTCAAATACATTTTGTAAATGGTACATATTAAATGAAATCTTACACACGAATATTCGAAAGATTCAACAATGGCTTATAAACGATAACTGGCATTAATATTATGACGAATATAAAATACCCACGTCAGTGGAGATTTTCGAGTGACAGAAATTACCTGGATGCAACGATGAACAACGATATAAACAAAACGGTAAACAAATAAAGACAATAAAAGATCGGAGAACATATACTCTAGAGGAAGATCTAATGTTACGGAAGAGTTATCTTAACATGACCCATCAATGGCTCTCTTTATAGAATCAAAATAACCAACGCCTCCAAAAGAAATAAAGCTTCACCAGTTTACAACTGAAACAAGTTTAGACATTAAATATGTGCATAGATCAACACCAATACAGCACAGCATTCAAACATAATTTCCTGACAGAATACCAAATAAAATATTACCCCACTAACCTTGACAACAACTTTTCACCGTCACAAAGTACAACAAGTTCAATGTACGTTCTGTGCATATGTAATGTCATGAAAAGGAAGTTTAAACAGTGATGGTCAACAATTCCACCAATATCAACAAAGCGAACAATCACCTCTCATCTCAAATCATTAAACATATAAAGGCCACGGCATATGACATTGTGAATCCAGATCCTAGCTTAGGACCGGTCTGTATTTAATTTTTAAAAGAAGTCTTATCTCCAACAACAGTTATATATCTTTAGAAACATGCATAGTTAAAACGTAATAAGTGTATTTGTAAGATACCAGACGTGTCATAGTATTATAAGTAAAATACAAATACAAAAAAGTAAAATACTAATACAAAAAAAATACAAAAAAGCTTTTTGTACCGGAAGCGACAACAATTCTTTGACATTAGCATGGTCCTTGAAAATCGATGTTACATCAATACTCGCGGAACCTTCTAAAAACCGGATACGAATTTGAATGATCGATGTTATAATTTTGAAATTATATTAATGTTGATCTTTTCTCGCTTTGTACATGTCCTGGCATATTCTGAGAAGGATTCCATCAAAATATGTGTTTCCAAGAAAGGTTTGAAGATATTCAGAAGTCGTAAATTAACGAAGGACAGACAATACAATGGCCAAGAGAAAAAGGACAGACAATACAATGGCCAACAGAAAAAGGACAGACAATACAATGGCCAACAGAAAAAGAACAGACAATACAATGGCCAACAGAAAAAGGACAGACAATACAATGGCCAACAGAAAAAGGACAGAAAATACAATGGCCAACAGAAAAAGGACAGACAATACAATGGCCAACAGAAAAAGGACAGACAATACAATGGCCAACAGAAAAAGATGGACAGACAATACAATGGCCAACAGAAAAAGAAGGACAGACAATACAATGGCCAAGAGAAAAAGGACAGACAATACAATGGCCAAGAGAAAAAGGACAGACAATACAATGGCCAACAGAAAAAGGACAGACAATACAATGGCCAACAGAAAAAGAAGGACAGACAATACAATGGCCAACAGAAAAAGGACAGACAATACAATGGCCAACAGAAAAAGAACAAAGGGACAAATAATGATGCAAAAAATATTACACAGAAAACATCAAATCGAGCGACACGAACAACACTAAAAACCAGGGGCGAATACAGATTCTGCCAAAGGGTAAGCAGTTCCTGCTCAACTAGTTGCAACCGTCGTGTTATTCTTGTTACAACCCCGGTGATATGAATGAGGAAAGGTCCGGATTGTGATTGATATCTATTTCCTTAATCAAGCCGTCTATGTACCGTGATTTACACACAATAACGATATTGTTATGCCCTTTTCCCTAAATTTGTATGAATCAGAAGCCGTAAGATGGAGCAGAGACGATATGTACAATACCTCAAAGAAAAAAGACGAAAAGTCTAAAGTTTTAGCACCATGAACCCCACTGAAAACGGGGAGTGTACTCAGATGGTCCGGAATAGTAAACGGTTCTTGTTCAATTAGTGGCACGTATCTGATTACTCTTGTTTGAAAATCCAATGATAAGTCATGAAAGAGGAAGAGGATAAAATAGAACATATACATAGTCATCTATGACAAAGATATTCCTAAACGTTAACCAGAGGAAGAGGATAAAACAGAACATATCCATAGTCATCTATGACAAAGATATTCCTAAACGTTAACCAGAGGAAGAGGATAAAACAGAACATATCCATAGTCATCTATGACAAAGATATTCCTAAACGTTAACCAGACATATTCTTCATCTTCCCCGTAAATGCTTGCAACTTGAAGAAGTCTGTGATTAAGACATTTTATTATCGTAATAGCTGTCAGTTTATAATCTGTTTATATTTTGTTTTTGTTTTGTTTGTTGCGTGGCTGATCATAATTTACAAAATAGTAAAACATATATCAGTACATGTTAATGCTGTCAACTAGTACAAGCGAAAACTTAATCCAGATCATACCCTTCCCGATTAACAATGTACTGTCTTTATTCAGAGGAAAATAATCGTATTATAATCAGGAAATACAATTCTATTTTGTCATTATTACTGTGCACTTGCATTGGGGGTATTTTATGGTCAGCATACAAGTAACAAATAAGCTTTACACTGTAACACCATAACAGGATTGAGAAAATAGGAATACTTTAATAATAGCTTATACAAAATCAATGCAGTTATTAAAAAGTCGATAACCATTTATTGTTGTAGATTTATATTTCGAATGTCTTTAGCAATATTAACCTGCTCTGAACTTGACACATACGTCAATTTGATAGCACAAGATATGGTTGGATCAGGTGGGCCTATAGATCACATAAACCCTTCACAATGACCAAAGGTAAAGGACAATTCCGTTGTTTTCTCATATATGGTATTTTTTCTGGTTGGTTGGTTGGTGTTAATTTATACCCTATGGTTTATTAGATATATTTATTGCTGAAATTTACTAATAATGTAATTAATAATAAAATTAAAGTTCTGCTTCAGCAGGCACATGTGACCTCATTTTGGCTATCTTCCGATCTTGAGCCTACCTGATGAAGATTATTCCAGAGACGCACTCTATTTTATGTGTGTTTTGTTTAAGTTTAATCTTCAATGCTCAATGAGTTAGGCAGTGGGATTATCTAACAACTCATACAAGCCTATCATCAATACGGCGTGGGTTCGCGCCCGGCTTTGTAAATTACAAAAAAGGGTGCACTCGACTCGCTGCCGCAAGTGTTAAAGTTTACCAGTTGCTTGCCCATGGTCGGTGGTTCTCTCCGGGTACCCCGGCTTCTTCCACCACTAAAACTGGTCGCCATGATATAGATGAAATATTTCTGAAAGTGGCGTTAAACACCAAATCAAATCAAATCAAATCAATTTTCTCTGTAGTATTTTGTCCTTTTTCCTTTTTTGTTTTGCCATTTTTGTATTGTTTGTCCCTCGCAGTACGACTTCTGTTTACCTGTATTGTTTGTCCTTCGCAGTACGACTTCTGTTTACCTGTATTGTTTGTCCTTCGCAGTACGACTTCTGTTTACCTGTATTGTTTGTCCTTCGCAGTACGACTTGTGTTTACCTGTATTGTTTGTCCTTCGCAGTACGACTTCTGTTTACCTGTATTGTTTGTCCCTCGCAGTACGACTTGTGTTTACCTGTATTGTTTGTCCTTCGCAGTACGACTTGTGTTTACCTGTATTGTTTGTCCTTCGCAGTACGACTTCTGTTTACCTGTATTGTTTGTCCTTCGCAGTACGACTTCTGTTTACCTATTTTGTTATCTTCAAACTTTTCGTACAAGATATCATAAACATAATCGTTATTAAAGATATCGTTGAAAAATATGCTGAAGTCGACATAAAAAAAAGTAATCTTTAAACCAAGGGACGTAGCAAACTGTCAGATAATTCTATACGACGGAGACTAAACATCAACCATGTCAAAAGACAAACACAGTGGTCTGACCTGACAATCTAAAAACAGTAATAGTACATATACAATACCAGAGTTCCAATAGTTCGACAACCTATTTTTTTTCTGTTTGGTTTGTCTGATTATGTACAAACCGATCCCTGGTCATGATGATATCAGCATATGACTGATTAGGATAACAAGAAGATTAATTAGATAGATTAACTTCTCCAGGCACAAACTATTATTTATTTATAATCACCAGTAATGGACGGTTTATTTACTTTGTCTTACGACAATCTCTTGTCTGTAATATAGATTTAGTAAGAGGATTTCCCTTATAACACATTACACATCGTAAAACATTACGTCTGTTTATATCACGAGACGTACGAGGAATTACAAGAATTGGTGTCAAATATTTTGGTGTGAATAAGATGAGAAAACATAAGAAATACAGCAATATGTAGCATTATTCCTGCCTTTAGTAATGACTGTACATTAAGTTGGGCAAAACGCCAGCTTTCAGATACTTAGCAACACTCTCGTCCACGAATTAAAGAAAGGATTGCGTTTAATATTTGTTTTATGGACCGTCGTTGTCGTGATCGTATAGTAGTTGGATGTACAACTACATGTGCAATCAGTGCACATCATCACTAAAATTGTGAGCTCGAAATCCGTTCATGGCGAGGTGTACTCGATAAAACATTATGTGATAAAGTTTGTCAGTTACTTGCGACAGGTCGGTGGTTTTCTCCGGGTACTCCAGTCTCCTTCACCAATGAAACTGACCACCATATGATATAACTGAAATATTGTTGAAAGTGGCGTTAAACACCATAAACTTCAACCAAACCTATATTTGAAGTGGTCCGAATAGTTGTATTAGATAGTGTTGACGCTTAATTATGTACGTGATAGTCATCTGTAAATATCTTGTCTGAAACCATTTGACAAAAGAAAACCAAATTTGGTGACTATCTTTTTATGATTTTTTTGTGTGTGTGTAAATTTCCACAGTGGTTGCAACGGTCAATTATATACTTATTTTTTGTGTAATCTGGTGAGTGTCTAAAACTTTACACATCTCTTTATTTAAAACTAATATGCATACTAAATTCATTGTGGGTTATATTATATAAACTGTCATTAACAGATTTCGTGACATATTTGATACAAATCGGAAGTTCAAGATATCTGATACCGGTTTAACAAATGAGTTTATAGGAAATATTCAACATTCTTCACAGAACTACTAATTTTATTACTCTTGTGGTATTCGTACAGATCAAAAATAAAAGATAGTAATCAATTTTGGTTGTAGCTTCGCATAGGAGTGTAAAATTTCAAAAATATTGATGGAACAAAAATGTATATTAAATGATCATTGGATGTCTTCACGTTTTTATTTCTGTATCGTGATGTCCGCTAGGATTTCCGCGTAAAACAATGCTCCATTCATCTTGAACCTAATTTGTTTTGTATGGAGTTCATGTTTTATTTATCTTATTTGTATTTATTTACGAGTACTGGTGTTCAACACGATTTCCATATTGGATGATGTTCGTTTCGTTTAGTAGTCACGACGGGTGTCACATGTAGAACAGGAACTGCTAACCATTCCGGAGCACTCAAGTTCATCCCCGGTTTTTATTGGGGTTCGTGTTGCTTGAGCTTTTGTTTGATGTGTAATGTATTGTAGATCGTTATTTGTCCTCCTTTCGTTCTTCTTCGATTTACGGCTTCTGATTACCCCTTTGGTATCCTCAATTGTTCTGTTCCACCACTTGCGCCAGTCGTGTTACTCGTGTTTAAAATCCGGTGTTACTGTATACGTAAGTGATAATCGGTGATAAGTAATGAACGACGAGAGAATGTAAGATTGTGACTATGACAATGGAACATACGTGGTCACAGTTTAAGGAATATAAAGGAATAACTAAGTAATGAACGACAAGAGAATGTAAGATTGTGACTATGACAATGGAACATACGTGGTCACAGTTTAAGGTATATAAAGGAATAACTTGCCATCTACATTAACTGAATGGTGTAATTACACAACAGAGAAAACAGTTAAATCAAACAAGCGGGAAAACCTTTAAAGCAGAAATTCCACAGCTTCGTAACATTTGGACTTTCATTAACAAATTATCCACTAAGACATATAATGCTATCGACTTCAGTCTTGGGATTTCATTTTGTTTTCTGAGTTGATACAGATAGACACTTTATATATTTGTAATTGGTTAGTCTTTACATCCAGTTGTTTGTAGGAGAACCCTTGTCTTATTTACGTTATTTGTGTTTATTTGCGTATAGTGGTGTCCAATACGTACTATGTTGCGGGGTTTTGTTTCTTCGTCTTGTTGCCAGTTTCTCTAGATTGTCCTTTTTAGATTGCCCCTTTGTATTCTCTAACGTTGATTTCTTGTGTGCGAAAAGAGAAAATGCCGAAATGGTAATTTATAATTTGTAATTGCAAATGAAGCAAACTTTCCAGGAAGAACATCAGATGGACCCAAGTGGACAACATTGTCCAGTTAATATAAATCAAGCAAACAATTCTACCGTGAAATATATTACGTTGTTTGAAAGGAAACTAATTGAATTTTACATGCATATCAAATTAACAAAGTTTGTATATTTCTGAAATAATCTTGTCAGATTAATACGCACCAGTGAACTATTTATAACGAAATACGAATTATTGCTGATTTCATTATTCATGACTCATTAAGTCATACATAGAAAGCATGGTATAATCCATATCTGAAACAGGGGATTAAAGTATATGAATAGTTATCTAAGAAGAGTTTGAATATACCAAAGGGGTGTAATCAGAATCCGTAAATCGAAGAATAGACAACACAATGGACAAAAGAAGAAGAATAAACAACACAATGGCCAAAAGAAGAAGAATAAACAACACAATGGCCAAAAGAAGAAGAATAAACAACACAATGACCAAAAGAAGAAGAATAGACAACACAATGACCAAAAGAAGAAGAATAGACAACACAATGACCAAAAGAAGAAGGACACACAATGATCTACAAAACATACACATAAAACTAAAGATCGAGTAACACGAACCCCATTAAAAACTGAGTCAATTTAGAATCCGAAGGGGTTTTGATCCATAACTTTGCTAAAACCTCTCCATGCCTATTCCAAGCCATGTTTATTGTAATTTTATTTCGCACAATTTGATATTTTTCTCATATATTTTATTTATTCAGACTATAACAGTCTTGGGAATACAATGACCTTACATAAAACAATTTCCATCAGAATTAAGTAGGCACACCATTTACAGATAGACCAGGTGCTTCGTACATTTAAACGATCTGAATTGGTCATATAAAGCGATGACGTTTGCTTCTAGTGTTCACATCATATTGATTAAGTAATTTTACAGAGAGAGAGAGAGAAGAACTCCTATCGTCAATAATTTCTACACTAGCATTAAAATAATTGGAGAATAAATTCCTAGTACGCACAGAAGACAAACATTATGCTATTCAAGAAAGGAATGCTTCCAGTTGAGAACTCTCGAGTCTAGTTTTAAATTAATCTTTGAACATACCTTTTAAGCATCAGCACAAATACGAGAGGTATAAGCTCTTTCAGTGTCATCGATAGTGGAGATGTTGCAGGAAAATGTTCACTGAACTGAGATTGTTATATGTAAGCGACAATATATCATTTGTATATCAAATCGTTAAGATCTTAAAAGGGTTCAAAACAAGTAAAAATAGAGGTGCATACATGTGATGTATTTGGTTCCCATTTAAAAGACAAATGTGCTAAAACAATCCTCCGTTCAAACTCAGCAAATTTAAGTAGCCGTTCATCGAAAAAGGAAAGGCAATACAATGGTCAAGAGAAAAGGGACAGACAATACAATGGTCAAGAGAAAAGGGACAGACAATACAATGGCAAGAGAAAAGGGAAAGGCAATACAATGGTCAAGAGAAAAGGGACAGGCAATACAATGGTCAAGAGAAAAGGGACAGGCAATACAATGGTCAAGAGAAAAGGGACAGGAAATACAATGGTGAAGAGAAAAGGGACAAAAGGACATACAACGATCTACAAAAGACAACATAGAAAACTAAAGATCGAGCTAATTACAAATGATATTTGCACATGCCTTCTCACTTGAAGATATTGCTTTTAAGGAAACCATAGTCTCCGACGAAAACTATTGAACCGATCGTCGGTATACATAAATACAGAATATTAGGCATTTTGGTTTTTGGGACTGACTTTATCACGGGGTATATCAGGTGAGCCGGAACGGCGAGCCTGATATACCCCGTGATAGTCAGTCCCAAAAACAAAATGCCTAATATTCTGTTTATCTGTAATTTATAAGTAACTTTCAAAAAAATAATCAAATGAAATTCTTTAAAACGATATTTTGATGATATTATTTTTTTGCGGATGGATCTTGTTTTGTAAATGTGATTCGGTTCTGGCGCGCGAGGTTTATTCAAAAACTATAGTTAACGAGGCGGCAAGATGTGTTTTTTTACTATTTGACGTGTGTTATACATTATGATGGTTTTGTTGGATTTAAGTGTGTTTTGGAAATTATAATGTTCTAATATGCTACCCGTAAGTAATTTTTGTCATAAAAACTTGTGCTAAAACCGTATCGAATACGTTTCACTGAAATATTCTGAATGTAGGTCAAATCAATAACAATCCGACTCGGAAGGCATTTATGATTTTATGTTATTAATATTAATTTTAGAAAGTTAATTACAGACACCGACACAAAGTCTTTCTTTTTACTCTAAGAATAGCAGATATGCATGTATAAATATATAAACGAATTTAGATGTATCGACGATATGATTTTGGGGGGGGGGGGGGTTATGAAATTATGTACACCAAATGTATATATTTGCATATCCAGAATACAGAAGTTTTAGTTGAGTCTCCCTGTTACTGATCAGTGCTATGTTGTATTAAATTTTAGCTCTTTTCTGTAATTGGATTGATTTCAATTTTAAATCATCATTAGATATTGCAGTGTTTTATATAACAAACAAACAAACAAAACAATATGTATCGTATAAGCCTAAGGTAGTTCAATCTTTACAAAGTAGTTATTTCTTGGTTTTCTATCATTTTGGTTTTCAGGGATGCTGATTATTGAAATAATATGGCCATGCAAACGTCAAATGTTTTGTTTGCGATGACATTGACCTTTTCCCGTATTATTGATTTTGATGACGCAACCAATCTTGTTTTTTTAAAACAAGTATATTCATGCGCGGTAGTTGACGCATGCCTAATAGGAATCATTCACCGCTTCTCCCGTTTGGTGACGCTACTGTTCCATAAGTGGTTAATTGTGCGTTTGAATCACAAAGACGCTTGTATCGTAACGTTAACCTAATGACGGCACTGAATTATAAAACTTGGCTGGTGCAAACATTGAAGCTTAACTAGTACAGCGCGGGTAATATTACCTGTTAGAAGTATAGATTTTGTTGACGAGTATATGTAAAATAAAAGTATAGTCTTTAAGTCGCAAGAAAAGAGTTTTATTATAACCATATTAAGAAATACAACAGACGTTTACAAGCCATATCGACATGTACCTTGGTGTAGCCTATACATGTTTATTTAAAAGGTGCATATTGTACATGATGTTTGGTTACTTACACTGCAATACTGATAAACTTCATTCCAACATTTTAACGTACCTGAATTTCGGGAAATACTACCTCCAAGTGAACAAAATAGAATAATAAAGTCACCGTCTCCACATACAAAATTTTGAATGAATATATCTAGGTCTATCTATATTTAGGTACTCTTCAAATCTAAATAACACTCTTTAAAATTATTTGGTACAAAATTATACAGATAATATATTCCTTCTTCGTGTAGTGTTGTTAAGTGTTAAAGATTCGACAACAAGCGTGTTAATCATAACATTTATTTTAGAACGACTTTGAGCAGATGTATTATGAATTGTATAATAAATACTTAAATAAAGAAAATTCGTTGTTTCTTACTATTTTAAATTATTTTCGACAGATTTTGTTAGCATTCAAATATTTGTACAATCAGACGATCATCGTACAAAACCTGGAACTGCCATACAATGTAAAACTAAAGACTCAAGTTGTCACCGACAGAGTTTAGTAGGATTCGTGCTGCTCAATCTTCAGTTTTCTGTGTAGTTTTTTGTAGACCACTGTTTATCATTTTGTCCCCTTTCCTTTGGCCATTTGCCTTTGCCTGCCCATCTTCGATATATGACTTCCTATAACCCTTTTGACATCTACAAACTTTTCTTATATGTTGACCTATACACGCACCACTTATCC
>MJUT01048693.1:71419-88291 GCA_002080005.1 Gigantidas platifrons
TTTCTTTACGTGAGAGGCGATTGTTCGTTTAGTTGATATTGGGGGAAATGTTGGTCCTCACTGTTTAACCTTTCTTTATGTGAGAGGTGATTGTTCATTTAGTTGATATTGGGGGAAATATTGGTCCTCACTGTTTAACTTTTCTTTACGTGAGAGGTGATTGTTCATTTAGTTGATATTGGGGGGTATGTTGGTCCTCACTGTTTAACATTTCTTTACGTGAGAGGTGATTGTTCGTTTAGTTGATATTGGGGGGTATGTTGGTCCTCACTGTTTAACTTTTCTTTACGTGAGAGGTGATTGTTCGTTTAGTTGATATTGGGGGAATTGTTGGTCCTCACTGTTTAACCTTTCTTTACGTGAGAGGCGATTGTTCGTTTAGTTGATATTGGGGGAAATGTTGGTCCTCACTGTTTAACCTTTCTTTACGTGAGAGGTGATTGTTCGTTTAGTTGATATTGGGGGAAATATTGGTCCTCACTGTTTAATCTTTCTTTACGCGAGAGGCGATTGTTCGTTTAGTTGATATTGGAGGAAATGTTGGTCCTCACTGTTTAATCTTTCATTACGTGAGAGGTGATTGTTCGTTTAGTTGATATTGGGGGAAATGTTGGTCCTCACTGTTTAACCTTTCTTTACGTGAGAGGTGATTGTTCGTTTAGTTGATATTGGAGGAAATGTTGGTCCTCACTGTTTAATCTTTCTTTTCATAATCTGAAATAACTTTAATTTATTTTATTTCTATTCCAATCTACATTGGAATAGAAAGTACAAGTTTGTATTAGTGGTTGTGCTACGACTGGCAATCTACTTCAGTTCAATGATTGGGTAATTTGTCAAAAAAAGAAAAATAGAAAATATGCATGTAGCAAACGAAAATAATTACATGATATATCAATCACATTTACAAATATTATAAATATATCATGTATTAAAAATGCCCTCTATTTGCCTGCGTTATGTGATAACGTTTTCCAGTGACTTGCGGCAGGTCGGTGGTTTTCTCCGGGTATTCCGTTTTCCTCCACCAGTTTAACTGATCGGCACGATGTAACTGAAATATTGTTGAAAGTGGCGTTAAACACCATAAACCATAAAACAATTTACTTACCTGATTCTAAGCAACAAACCGTTTCCATAAAGCCAATGTATAGCTGTATTAGAATTCCTAGAAAATAATAAATCATGGTTACACTCCATAAATATGTCCACACTAATATAGTTATTTCCAATAAATGGTACGCTCTGACAATCCAGCTGATAAGGATGTCCAACACTTGTACGGACTGGATTCAACAAACCAGAAGCTTATAATTACGTGAATTAAGTACAATTTCCTCTACGTTCTGATCGTGAATAGGAAAACGTAGATTGTAGTACCAATAGTTCAATAGAATTTATCCTACACTGTTATTATAGAATGAATAGAACGGTTTAAATGATCTCTAATTACATAAAAGGTAAGGATTCAGCATTAGTTTCCGAAGATCAGCTGAGAGTTTAAAATTAACCAAAAATCCTTGAAAATCAATATGATTTACTGGTGTTCTGTAGTGTTATAAGCAGTCATAGTTTATCAAGTGACAAGCACTATATAGTGGTGACACAAAAATCGCTATCATTTCAAAATGGTTAGAGGCAACCTTGGCGTAGATTAATTGTTGCAATAAAATCGAAGACACCAATATTGATACAGTGCATAAAATGTATTTCTGTATTTACTCTCATTGGTTCTTGACATCAAACAGTAGCATGCAAATTTTTATCCAATTATCAACCAATATAAACCCGCCACATTTTCGTGCCTGTCCCAAGCCAGGACCTGGATTTCCACGACATATGTAGTGGGTTTGTTTTGTGTTCAATGATTTGAGGTTAGAGGTGGTTGTTTGTTTTGTGTTCAATGATTTGAGGTTAGAGGTGGTTGTTTGTTTTGTGTTCAATGATTTGAGGTTAGAGGTGGTTGTTTGTTTTGTGTTCAATGATATGAGGTTAGAGGTGGTTGTTTGTTTTGTGTTCAATGATTTGAGGTTAGAGGTGGTTGTTTGTTTTGTGTTCAATGATTTGAGGTTAGAGGTGGTTGTTTGTTTTATGTTCAATGATTTGAGGTTAGAGGTGGTTGTTTGTTTTGTGTTCAATGATTTGAGGTTAGAGGTGGTTGTTTGTTTTGTGAATATTTTTAGAATTGTTGACCATCATTGTTTAAGCTTTCTTTTTTATTATCATTAATAAAAACTGAAATAATGGTCTTTTCCAATATTGATACAGAAAATGATTTCAATTTTTCTTTTGAAGGTAAAAACATTCTACTTACTGATACCCATAAACATTTGGGAGTAACATTTTCAAGTAATGCTAAATGGAATGACCATGTTGAAAACATTATTAAAAAAATCTCCAAACATCTTTGCATGTTGCGGAAATTGAAATTAAGAATGAATCGCGTAAATCTCGAAAAGTTGTACCTTATTTTTATTCGGCCCCTATTTGAATATGCGTGCGAAGTGTGGGATAACTGCGGGTCTTGGTATTCTAATAAATTAGAACGACAACAATTAGAAGCTGCTCGTATTATAACAGGCCTCCCAATATTTACAAAAACTGTTTTTCTTTATCAGGAATTGTGATGGGAAACCCTAGCAATCAGAAGACAAAAACGAAAACTTCAGTTATTCTATAATATGCGAAATGGCACAGCACCCAATTATCTTTGTGATCTTGTTCCGCCAACTATACAGAGCACAACTGTTTATCCCCTACGTAATGGTTCTGACCTAATTGTACCTTTCTGTAGACTTTCTTTGACGACTGACTCCTTTATTCCATCTATTATAAAGAGTTGGAACAAGATCGACACGTCCATTAAAAGCTTAGATACGATAACAAAGTTCAAGAATGCATTACGTCTCAATAGTGATTATCCTAAGCAATTACCAAAACATTTTTCCTATGGCCCAAGAAAACTTAACATTATCTTAACCCAAATTAGATGTTCAGCCTCATTTTTGAACTATGATCTGTTTAAAATAAATATTGTAGCTAGTCCTAATTGCAACTGCGGATTCCCAAGAGAAGATGCTGAACACTTCTTTTTCTTCTGTAAAAGATATTCTTTACTACGAAATGACTTGTTACACAGCCTCATCTGGGTGCCATTTAACATTGATTTAAATTTAATCACAAAAGGAAGTGATAACCTCACCCTTGATGAAAATATTCGAGTCTTTCGAAATGTATATAAATTTATTAAAGAGTCCAAACGGTTTCTAATTGTTTAAAATTGTTCATAAGCATTGCATCCATCCACTTTCACATCTTTTTTTGTTTCTTTTTTTATATATATTCTATATATATATATTTTTTCTTATTTTGTTTTGTTTGATTTCTTATCAAGAATTACATCTCATTATTTTGTCTGACATATCGTGCATGCTCTTGTTGTTATTATTGATAATTACACTGTAAACGGGAGAGGACTTCATAAGTTAGCGCAACTTGTGTCCAATCCTTTTGACATTTGTTCAAATAAAATTGTTATAAACTAATTCATCCAGCAACTGAATAACTATCATATTATGAAGCATAGCTTTTAGTTTAAAAATTATAATCATTACGGAAAGTCCGTTTTAGTATCGGACGTCTTTTTTGTATAGTAGAATACGCTAAAATCGTCAACATCAGTTAGTAACATTGTACCTCCATACAAATTTTACCAGGAAGAATATGTTGTTTATTATACCAACCGGTACAAGGAAATAACCTTGGTACGTCTAAAAAAATATAAAACAATATGGCAGGCGAATGACATTTTCAATCATTTGAATCAGGAAAAAAATATATATGTATATAATAAATATATATATTAAGCACTTCGTTGAACGAAGTGCTTAATCCTTATCACTTTGTTTTTTGTACTTGGTGTTGTTTTATAAACCATTTTAGACGTTTATAAATTTTATTTTACTTGTATAGTATCGATATACCGTAGCGATCCAACACCCCATAAGATTGATCGTTGACTGGTTTTTCAGTCGTTATATATATATATTAATATATACGTCTGAAAATTAAACCAAACAGTGTTAGAATTAGATTTTTAAGCTGTCAAATTTTTGTTCTTCCCTCGACGGGATTTGAACTCACACCATTGTTACACTGCAGCATCATTCGCTTAGCCTTACGTCCAGCGCCCTAAACCACTCGACTACATCCACTCCTTTAAAAAAGAGCTTCAATAGTCGTAGTGTTACCTTGTCTCGTAAGGATTTTAATCTAGGGATAGACGTAAGACATGTGTATAAGCGTGTTTAGATGGTATATATATATATATACTAAATATTACAATTTGACAGCAATCTAACTCAGCAATTTTTAATATATTGTATAGGATAATGAATGAATTCATTATACAGTCACAGGAAATAAAGTATATTATACAAACGTCTAAGCAAGTGACAACCATACAATATATCTGTCCCACTGGATCTCAAAGTTACTAAGGATACTAGGTTAATACTAAATATTAAATATACGTCTGAAAATTAAACCAAACAGTGTTAGAATTAGATTTTTAAGCTGTCAAATTTTTGTTCTTCCCTCGACGGGATTTGAACTCACACCATTGATACACTGCAGCATCATTCGCTTAGCCTTACGTCCAGGGCCCTAGACCACTCGACTACTATATATATATAGACCGACAAAAGTTAAGCACCACCTGACTTGTTTCAATAATATCTTTTCTAATAATGAACTTATTTCAAATCGGTTTGCTGTTTTCGTTACCTGTACACACATACTTACTTACCTGTAAAACAGGTTATTGATCGATTTTTATTTATGTGTATATGACAGGGTGTGTAAAGTGCCACGTGTACTTTTCAACATTTGTGCTTGCGAACGAAAGCTGATTTTTTTGTGTAGAGTTTTAAGTTTCATTTTCTATTGGTTTGGTATGGTGCGGCGACAATTAACCATACCAGAAAGGTGGCATGCATAACGATGGTTTTAGCAATAAAAGGGTGGCAGACCACTTCAGGGTTAACCATTCCATCATTGTACGACTGATGCAGCATTTTCGTCAAACGGAGAATGTTACTGACCGTCCACGTGTAGGTAGACCTCGCAAAACGACGCCGAGAGAGGACCGACTCATATCCAGACGGGTGGGGCAACGGCCGTTCAGTACAGCTGGTGCACTTCGTGGTAATTTAGCGTTTGGAGGCCACATTAGCACACGCACTGTAATCAGACGCCTCCACCATCAGGGAATGCGAGCGCGACGACCCATAAAACGTCCACAGTTGACATTACGTCATCGCCATGCTCGATTTGACTGGTCACATGATCATTTGGGGTGGACTATTCGCACATGGAGACGGGTCCTCTAGTCTGATGAAAGTCGTTTTTTGTTACGTCCTACCGACGGTCGTGCAAGGGTTTGGCGCCAACGAAACACTTCATTTCAAGACAACCACATTTTGGGCACAACTGTTTTTGGGGGTGGGGGTGTAGTTGTCTGGGGCTGTTTTTCCTTTGACTGTAAGTTGGACTTGTACGTTCTTGATGGTAATCTGACAGGCCAAAAATACCGTGACAATGTGCTCGCTCCACGCGTAGTCCCCCATTGCGACAATCATGCGTTGGCTGACAGGCCAATGTTCATGGACGACAACGTTAAGCCACATAGGGCCCGAATTGTACAACATTTTTTACAGCAAGAGGCTGTTCAGACAATTCCATGGCCTGCGATGTCACCGGACATGAAGCCTATAGAGCATGTATGAGACTTTATTGGCCGAAAAATTAACCAACGCAATTCAAAATGTCAAAATATTGACGAATTAAGAACTGCTATCTTACAGGAGTGGCAACAGATCCCCCAAGAACGGCTTAGGCGTCTTGTGCGAAGCATGACGAGGCGTGTTACAGAACTTCACAATAAGCGCGCTGGATATACTCGTTATTGATTCTTATGCCTTACACATACGCACAATAGATGCATTTAAAAGTTCTTAAAATCTGAAGACTCTGCATTTTAATGCAATGTTAAAAACTTCCATCAAAGACAAACTGGTTTTACGTTTTTCCAGCGCCTGTTTTGAACCCCATTTTTGCCACGTCATAGTCACGTCTTTCAGGATGATAAATACTTCGTAGATTGGTAATTTTAGAGCCCTTTGTGTAGTCTTTTAAGAAGTGTAAGAAAAATGGTGATATCTATTTTATGGTTTTAACAGTATTGATGTAAAAGAATATATCGATAAAAATATAGGGTGGTGCTTAACTTTTGTCGGAGTGTATATATATATATATTTATATATATATATACAGTTCCAGCCGTATGCATCGCCTGCTGTACTCGTTTGGGCGTCCAATGTAAATACGACATTTTTTTCAATAAACCAGCATATGTTTGTATAAGTGTGTTTATTTTATTCCGATAAACAGATTTAATTAAAGTGAATGAGTATTTATTTTAGTTTCCAACCCCCCCTGTCTGCACCCCTAACGTTTGCATCTAATTATTTCCCCCTTATTTCGCCTCGTTACATGTATCACGTGATTATACCGCTCCTGCATGTAGTTGCCGGCTGACATTTTTGAAACACCCACCACCTCCCCGTTACCTCCCCAAAATCTGCTCTTTTTCTGCTGCTGTTTTGTGAATTTTTCAGGTGATGCTTGTTGGTGCTGGTACATGTATGAGAAATACCGACGAAAGATGCTTGGCAATTAATGGACGAACTTGGAAATTGAACAGAGACTACTTAAAAAAGCCATCATACAGTCGTCCGAACAGGCCTTGGTTGTTGATAAAAGGACAATTTCGTTTTAAATGACTATAACACATGCCATTTAATTTGTTCTCGCATCAGTCGGTATTACGTAAAGTGACTTTTTATTTCCTCTTTTAAATGAAGAACTCGATCTGTGAAAAATTACATTCGCCAAAGTTTTTATGAATAATCGCATCCTAGTTTATAATGTCAATTGATTTCATGTGAGACTGTACATTTATGTATTTTCTAGTATTTCATTTTCTCAGAAGTTCAAGGAAAACTCGTAATAATAACACCAAAATTGTATTGTTATTTACCTATCTCAACTGTTTGTAATGTTTTTTTTTTTTTAACTAATTGATTAATAAAAACGTCACAGTTTCATGGAGTGCGTTGGCGGGATGTGGCAAGATGATGACGGGACATGTCGGTATCCCAAAATGTGCGTCAGCTTATGTTTTGAGGTTTTTTCTTCTGTGTTACCACAGAGTTTGTAGGGTCTTCTCTGTTCACCAGACAGACCGGTGATTGAATTGATACCAGTTCGGATCCTTAAGTTATATTATTGAACTTCTCCGTAAAAACCGGAGAGTTTGAGGTTAAAATATTTGCTAACGTATCGGGGTTCGTGTACCCGTTTTCTCTCTTGCCCGTGTGTTATCACGGTACCGGGAGGATTATTATCGCTTCTACTGTTACCAGTAGAGCACAGGCTTGCCAAATTACTGTAGCCGGCGGTCTGCCTCTTCATCTTGCCATATCCAGTTCACGCAAACATTTAATTTTTTCGCTGTGGCCATTATACTCCAGCGCTCGTCTTAATTACTGCCTTTTTACATTATTTTTTTATTAATTCCGGTTTAATCGTCTTTAATGTTTGTCCATATCTATATTTAGTTTCATTTAAGACAAATTTAATATTTGACAGAGATTGTGAATTCATATTCATACTTCTATCTGTAATGAGCCATGAATAATTTTATGAAAGTATGACAACTCTAATAACAAAATAATACAATTATAACGAAATTTGCTAACAAAAAATATAGACCATTAATTTATATTCGTGTTTTGTGACGCTTTTCTTAATGGTGCATCTTTGATTGTTAGCGTAATGTTATGTTGTTGATATATAGACGATGTTTTAGTTGGAAAATAGACCTCGTTGTTTAAAGCAATTGTATCCTAAAGAGGTGCCCTTTTTCTTTACTCGGAAGCACTTTTTTCTAATATTAGGTGGAAAGGTCCCATTTCTACCATCATGTGGAGTATACATTGATCAGTTAGTTGTTTTCACTCCTTGTAATTGAATGTTGTCGTGGTCGTGATGGTATGGAAGTTGGATTTACAATTATCTATGCAATCAGTGTCTATCACCACTATTATTGAGAATTTGAATCCAGCTCAGGCGAGGTGTACTTGATACAACATTATGTGTTAAAGATTGTCTGTAACTTGCGACAGACCGCTGGTTTTTTCCGATTCGTCTAGTTTCCTCCTCCAACAAAGCTGATCGTCATGATATAACTGAAATATGTTTGGAAATGGCGTTAAACACAATAATCCAACAGCCATAAGCACGTAATTATGCTTAATATGGCCTTTAATGAAGGTAATCTCGTAATGATGGAATACTATATAGATCAGGGCTATCATGTCGATAAACTACTGAAAAACCTTTACTAAATTTTATTATAGCTAGAATAATTTTTATACAAATATAATTCAATTGGCAGGGATATATGCAAAAATCTATTTCTCACCTTTGTTTATATTGCGTGTTGTTTGGGCAGCTTTATCTGTTTATCCGAAACGTTTATATTCATTACATCTTTGCTAAAATATACATATTGTGATTACTAAACTAGCACGCAAATATAGTCATAAATCTTTCTGTATCGTAGATATGATAATTATACAGTTGTTATATACCCAGACATAATTCCTACGTGTTTATGACGCACTTTGTGTAATGTCTGAACTATCACGGATACCATTAATTTTATGAGAGGTTTATATTTAATTGATATTAAATCTGTTAGAGAGACATCAATCATAATTTTATTCCTAGAATAATGGTTTAACAACCAACAGATAACATCTTCTTTGCTAGTAGTCAGTTAGCAATAAACGTTAGCCTACCTTTTTAGATAATTGGTCAGTTGGTGTTGTTCATTTAGTTAATTAGTCAGTAGGTGTTGTTCATTTAGTTAATTAGTCAGTTGGTGTTGTTCATTTAGTTAATTAATCAGTTGGTGATGTTCATTTAGTTAATTAGTCAGTTGGTGCTGTTCATTTCGTTAATTAGTCAGTTGGTGTTGTTCATTTAGTTAATTGGTCAGTTGGTGTTGTTCATTTAGTTAATTAGTAAGTTGGTGTTGTTCATTTAGTTAATAGTCAGTTGGTGCTGTTCATTTAGTTAATTAGTCAGTTTGTGTTGTTCATTTAGTTAATTTGTCAGTTGGTATTGTTCATTTAGTTAATTAATCAGCTTGTGTTGTTCATTTAGTTAATTAGTCAGTTTGTGTTCCTCATTTAGTTGATTAAGCAGCTGGTGTTGTTCATTTAGTTAATAAATCAGTTTGTGTTGTTCATTTCGTTAATTAGTCAGTTGGTGTTGTTCATTTAGTTAATTAGTCAGTTTGTGTTGTTCATTTAGTTAATTGGTCAGTTGGTATTGTTCATTTAGTTAATTAATCAGCTTGTGTTGTTCATTTAGTTAATTAGTTAGTTTGTGTTGTTCATTTAGTTAATTGGTCAGTTGGTATTGTTCATTTAGTTAATTAATCAGCTTGTGTTGTTCATTTAGTTAATTAGTCAGTTTGTGTTCCTCATTTAGTTGATTAAGCAGCTGGTGTTGTTCATTTAGTTAATAAATCAGTTTGTGTTGTTCATTTCGTTAATTAGTCAGTTGGTGTTGTTCATTTCGTTAATTAGTCAGTTTGTGTTGTTCATTCAGTTAATTGGTCAGTTGGTATTGTTCATTTAGTTAATTAATCAGCTTGTGTTGTTCATTTAGTTAATTAGTCAGTTTGTGTTCCTCATTTAGTTGATTAAGCAGCTGGTGTTGTTCATTTAGTTAATAAATCAGTTTGTGCTGTTCATTTCGTTAATTAGTCAGTTGGTGTTGTTCATTTAGTTAATTAGTCAGTTTGTGTTGTTCATTTAGTTAATTGGTTAGTTGGTATTGTTCATTTAGTTAATTAATCAGCTTGTGTTGTTCATTTAGTTAATTAGTCAGTTTGTGTTCCTCATTTAGTTGATTAAGCAGCTGGTGTTGTTCATTTAGTTAATAAATCAGTTTGTGTTGCTCATTTCGTTAATTAGCCAGTTGGTGTTGTTCATTTAGTTAATTAGTCAGTTGGTGCTGTTCATTTAGTTAATTGGTCAGTTGGTGTTGTTCATTTAGTTAATTAATCAGTTTGTGTTGTTCATTTAGTTAATTAGTCCGTTTGTGTTGTTCATTTAGTTAATTAGTCAGTTTGCTGCTGTTCATTTAGTTAATTGGTCAGTTGGTGTTGTTCATTTAGTTAATTAATCAGTTGGTGTTGTTCATTTAGTTAATTAATCAGTTTGTGTTGTTCATTTAGTTAATTAGTCAGTTTATGTTGCTCATTTAGTTAATTAATCAGTTGGTGTTGTTCATTTAGTTAATTAGTCATTTGGTGTTGTTCATTTAGTTAATTGGTCAGTTGGTGTTGTTCATTTAGTTAATTAGTCAGTTGGTGCTGTTCATTTAGTTAATTAATCAGTTTGTATTGTTCATTTAGTTAATTAGTCAGTTTGTGTTGCTCATTTAGTTAATTAGTAAGTTTGTGTTGTTCATTTAGTTAATTAATCAGCTTGTGTTGTTCATTTAGTTAATTGGTCAGTTGGTGCTGTTCATTTAGTTAATTGGTCAGTTGGTGTTGTTCATTTAGTTAATTGGTCAGTTGGTGTTGCTCATTTAGTTAATTAGTCAGTTTGTGTTGCTCATTTGGTTAATTAGTCAGTTTGTGTTCCTCATTTAGTTGATTAATCAGGTGGTGTTGTTCATTTAGTTAATAAATCAGTTTGTGTTGTTCATTTAGTTAATTAGTCAGTTTGTGTTGCTCATTTAGTTAATTAGTCAGTTTGTGTTCCTCAATTAGTTGATTAATCAGCTGGTGTTGTTCATTTAGTTAATAAATCAGTTTGTGTTGCTCATTTAGTTAATTAGTCAGTTTGTGTTCCTCATTTAGTTGATTAACCAGCTGGTGTTGTTCATTTAGTTAATAAATCAGTTTGTGTTGTTCATTTAGTTAATTAGTCAGTTTGTGTTCCTCATTTAGTTGATTAATCAGCTGGTGTTGTTCATTTAGTTAATAAATCAGTTTGTATTGTTCATTTAGTTAATTAGTCAATTTGTGTTGTTCATTTAGTTAATTAGTCAGTTTGTTTTCCTCATTTCGTTGATTAATCAGCTGGTGATGTTCATTTAGTTAATAAATCAGTTTGTGTTGTTCATTTAGTTAATAAATCAGTTTGTGTTGCTCATTTAGTTAATTAGTCAGTTTGTGTTCCTCATTTAGTTGATTAATCAGCTGGTGTTGTTCATTTAGTTTATAAATCAGTTTGTATTGTTCATTTAGTTAATTAGTCAATTTGTGTTGTTCATTTAGTTAATTAGTCAGTTTGTTTTCCTCATTTAGTTGATTAATCAGCTGGTGTTGTTCATTTAGTTAATTAGTCAGTTTGTGTTGTTCATTTTGTTAATTAGTCAGTTTGTGTTCCTCATTTAGTTTATTAATCAGCTGGTGTTGTTCATTTAGTTAATAAATCAGTTTATGTTGTTATTCAGTGTACCAAGTCAGGACCATTGCGGTTTTCCCAGTTTTCCGGTTGTTGATTGATTTTGTCTGTTTGTTGATTTATGAGTTTTGACTTTCCCTTTGGAAGATTGCTTGGTGTCCGGTAATTTTGTTATTACCCTTATTTGTGTTGTTCATTTAGTTAATAAATCAGTTGGTGTTGTTCATTTAGTTAATAAATCAGTTGATGTTGTTCATTTAGTTAATTAGTCCGTTGGTGTTGTTCATTTAGTTAATGAATCCGTTTGTGTTGCTCATTTAGTTAATAAATCAGTTGATGTTGTTCATTTAGTTAATTAGTCCGTTGGTGTTGTTCATTTAGTTAATAAATCAGTTGGTGTTGTTCATTTAGTTAATAAATCAGTTGATGTTGTTCATTTAGTTAATTAGTCCGTTTGTGTTGTTCATTTAGTTAATGAATCCGTTTGTGTTGCTCATTTAGTTAATGAATCCGTTTGTGTTGTTCATTTAGTTAATTAGTCAGTTTGTGTTCCTCATTTAGTTAATAAATCAGTTTGTGTTGCTCATTTAGTTAATAAATCAGTTGATGTTGTTCATTTAGTTTATTAATCTGCTTGTGTTGCTCATTTAGTTTATTAATCTGCTTGTGTTGCTCATTTAGTTAATTAATCTGCTTGTGTTGCTCATTTAGTTTATTAATCTGCTTGTGTTGCTCATTTAGTTTATTATTCTGCTTGTGTTGCTCATTTAGTTTATTAATCTGCTTGTGTTGCTCATTTAGTTAATTAATCTGCTTGTGTTGCTCATTTAGTTAATTAGTTCTATACAAGACAAGCTTAAAGATGCCAATGGTATAATCAGAAGCCGTAGGACAGACAATACAATGGACAAAGGGACAAATAATGATGTAAGCAACACTACACAGGAAACTAAGCTTTGAACAAAATGAACCCCTCCCTTAAACGGGGGTTAAACCAGGTATTCCGAAGCTTAAACAGCTCTTGCTCCATTAGTGGTACCCATTGTGTTACTCTTGTGACAACTATGCTGTCATTTGAACTTGAGACATATATGTGCCAAGTTTATGTGTCTTTTTCTGTACGGCTAGGTCGCCGGAAGTCGCGACACCATGAGAGGAGGGTTGAAATTAATGCCTGACATATTTTGTGTGTCTGTATGACGCCGGTCCTATATTTCCATGGAGATCTGTAGTTGTCATTTATGAGCTTCGGAGTTAGGGTGGATATAGCTGTGCTTCATGGGTACTGGATATTTTGTTAACTTTTCATGCTTAACGTTTAATACAAGTATGTTTATAAAAATAATACATCTTTGACACAAAATGAACAGGTAATCAATATTTGGATGAACAGTTTACATCTCTAACGGACAATAACAATTTGTGTATAAGTAATTAGAGAGCCACTTATCAGGTGTGCGATACAGACTCAGCCTTCTAGCCTCTGGTTTTGCTATACCTATCTGAAAAGTATTAGATAATTTATCACATAGACACATAAAAAATACTACACAGTCGGAGCAGTTCAAAAAAGAAGCAGAATTATAACAGACACTGACTATATCTAACCATTCATGTGAATAAGGTTCATATTAACAAGGTATCGTGTATCTAAAGTAAAACATCACATAACGTGCAATGTATCAATTTGTCAGCAATTTGCGTATGACGATTAATTAACATGTCTTTTGAGGGAGCTGTCAGTGGTAACTGGTAACAGGTGATGGACTTGTATAAGGCAGAACCATCGGTTGTTGCTGATAATGGTCAATGGACATGTATTTATCGTCACATTTAGCAATAGTTCAGCTATATAGTGACTACCAAATTATATTTAAATGTAAGTGGAAAGCGTGCACAGTTATAACAAATCGACCGGAAAACCTCACAGTGTCGGTTAAATGACTGATAACCTTAACACTTCAGTGAATGTTACGATTCTGTTAATAATGTTTCATAATAAACAATGAAATCATCTCGTGGGTACTGTCAATGGTTGCTATGATAGCTCATTCTTATTATTCAGCTTTATACATGTTGGTAGTTAGCCCTGAATACAGCATAGTTTACCACATATGCCTGATAAAAATCTTAGTTTGTGTCTATCATCTGGCTGTTTAATAGGAAGTATATAGACCAAGGATTTTTTTCTCTCATTTAATTGCGTGAAATTAACACTTTTCGCAAAGTTCATGTTTACCAAATGTCGCCAGCTGCGACCATCTTTGATTTACAATCAGCTCAAAAATACAACCTTGTTAAATCGCCATCCAATAAAGGTTGATGTGAAGTATCGATTTGGATAAAGATATATAAACTAATACGAGTTCATCATGATTTCAAGACAAATATACTACGTTCCTGTCTATCAGTATCAAATGATGTTTGTTTTTGTTTGTTGCGATCATTACTCCGAAACTGAGCATTATGTAGAGTTCCGATCATCTGACTTACGAAAACACCTTCTTTTTTTTAATTAAGGAAAATATTTTGAAAGTTGTTGATGTTCTCCTTTATGTTTTCAAAAAAGTGAGAACATGACACTTAAGTGACTTTTTTGATAAGTTTCTTCATAAGTGCATATGTGGTTCCGAACACCCTGCATTAGAGAAATGTAGTATAACCGAATTGAGGGTATCGGATCCCTGATTGAGACATATTATATTTGTGATTATGTTTCTAGTCCCCTACCCGAAGTCTCGAGTTTCACTGGTAGGTATCTTATTACTGTTCGAGCCCCCTGAATAAGTCTGGTCACGATAAATACCAATAATTATATTTATGTTGTTGTTTGAAATGTATTACTTATCAGTTCCTCTTATTTTAAAAATGTGATCGTAAGTTATACTATTGCTTATAGTCTGATCCGGTAGGTAGTGAACAGGTGTGCCGACAATAAAAAAAAACGTATGATTAATTTGTACATATAGATAAGCTGTAATGTCGCTACAATTATATATCAACTCCATTGTTAAAATTCGGCCTACATTATTATGGATAGTTAAAAGCAGAGCAACATGGTTGTATCATAGTCCTTGTGATAAATAAATATCAAAGATAACTCTTACAAAGAATATAATTAAACATTTCTAATATTGAATTACACAATGGTATAGTATACATAGCAGTTATTGCTACTCCAGATACTTTACACTGTTTTTTTAATGAAGAAAACAATTGTTATTTTCGCACTGTCTCTGTTAAGACTCCTACTGTTTACATGCATATAGCTTACATCATCAAGGGGGATGTCTTAAGAACATATATGTAAACCTGTGTAATCTTTGAAAGATATGGGATACACATTTAGTTTGTCATATCCGAGCCTATAGACAGTGATTTACTCTCGGTGGGTATTTTCGTCCAAAAAATATATATTGTATGTGTAGTTACTAGTTAATGTATATGTATATACCGTGTACAGGATGTAGTAGCGGGTAGCCCCATAGAAAAATAAACTCAAAAAACGAAACAAACGAAAATCCGTTTGGGAGGCTATGAGCCTCAAAAGAGTCAGTATTTTTGGTTTCGTGTATTTTAACTCTCGATCTGCGTTTGAAATTATACTTCACTGCAAAAACAAAACACTGGATGTGAAAAATACTGATCTCCTGAGATCAAATAAAATACAGGAAGAAAAGATCAATCGTAAGATATATCAGTATACCTACATCAACAAAATTCAAAATAAGCCCCCACAACATAACAACACTATCAGGAAAAGAAATTTTAAACAGTGATGGTCAACAAAACAACATTTGAATCACATTTTGATTTATTAACGAAAGTCTCATTTGTTAAAATGGTTTATTTTTTCCTGTAGATGTTAAGACTTTGTAGAACAATAACCTGTCACATTTATAGATTGCTTTCTCTTAATACCTTTGTTATGATTAGTTCGGTAATATCATTCTGTTATTTTATTTCATTTTGATGTTAAATTTCATTGGTGTTGTTTTGTCTCGCCAGATTATCGTGCTTTATGCCGCCTCTAATTGGTACCTTACTTTTAATGATTCTTCGATTGTGGTTTGGTCTCTCTTTTAACGATAAGTATCATTCACATAGTTATATCACAGGTCTTAATTAAAGCGGCATTTGCAGTAGTGCCTACCGACAAAATTTGTGGGGGGAGCTTATCATTACATCACCCCGTTGACATGAACATCATATTTATGAAACTATATGTTACTTGATCAACGTGATCTAAAGGTCACACACCTCAGAAATTTGAATTTTCGAAGTGATTTTTGTAGTTTTAAGAATACTATTATTAATAACACTGAACGTTTCGTAGGGAGGAACACTAGTAACCATGCCTATTACATATTTTGCTCCAAAAGTAACTGAAACTATGTATAATTAAGTTTTCCTCCTCGAGATAACCGTGGTCAAAATAATGAACAATCTGAGTGTTTGCTCCGTCCACAGCTATTTATACCCCCCTCCTGGTTTAAGCAAATAATGCTTTATAACAATGATAAAAGGAAAGCAATCAGATCAGTATTATATCTAGATGTACGTTTTGTCAAAAGGTGTGATGCCTATTTTCTTTCTGCCATTCTTATTATATAGATATGATTATATATATATATAATGATATAAATGTTATACTACAATTGAAGCTCATTCCAAGGTTTTACATTTCTGATATAAATGTTAACTGTGGTTTCCAAATTTCATATATTTATCAGCGAATTTCCTGAAATGGCAATAAATCTGTACTCTATCATTTAAGATAAATGGATGTTAAATACTACAATAATGCATTGTTTCAATGAAGTAGATTGTGGTGGACATGTTAAATACCAGATCATCATAAAGAATGCCAAGCTGTGTTTAAGACAACCACATGACCATTTCCGTGTAGATTGGAGTTTATCTAATCATGGTCATGTAATATTCAATCTCTCCCACAAAATAAACACATGTTATAATAAAACTAATTACTCTAAGTACGAATGATGACTTTATGACCCACGGGAATACGAGAGTTATCACATTTATAGCTGGAATTCTCCTCACGTGAGGTATATCAACGATCTAACCAATCAATGAGAATGTACTACAATCATTTAGTAATAAAACGAATAGTAGTATCACAGACATGTATACTGGTATGTTTTTGAACTGGTGCAGTTTCTCATGTTGTGTTTCAGCTACTATATGTTTTTGAAAGGATGCCTTCACAAAACCATGGTCCTTAACAGGATGTTGAAACAGCTAACACTATTGAAACAAAGGAGTCGGAATTTATGTTTCATTTATAACAAGTGTTGCC
>MJUT01048693.1:102529-128477 GCA_002080005.1 Gigantidas platifrons
GACCAGAAGAACATCGGCTCAATGCCTTTACCTGATGAATTTAGACCAGAAGAACATCGGCTCAATGCCTTTACCTGATGAATTTAGACAACAAGAAGAACATCGGCTCAATGCCTTTACCTGATGAATTTAGACCAGAAGAACATCGGCTCAATGCCTTTACCTGATGAATTTAGACCAGAAGAACATCGGCTCAATGCCTTTACCTGATGAATTTAGACCAGAAGAACATCGGCTCAATGCCTTTACCTGATGAATTTAGACAACAAGAAGATTATCGGAAACAATATATCTTCCTGATGAGCTGCATACCACAACAAGAATAATGGCATAGTGAATTAAGACCAATAAAAGAAAATCGGAACAATGCATATTAACAATGAATTGCGACCACAACAAGAACATCGGAACAAAATATCATCCGCATGAAATGAGACCACAAGAACAAGATACATTTCGTCCGATATATGTTCAGTTCATCAGGTAGATTTCTTCTGATCCACACTCTCAAAATTGAGAAGAGCAAACATCAATGCAAAATATAATCGGAATGTTACATCCAACTGCTGAATTGAGAGCGCGACATCTAAGAACTTAAGCCATAGCGAGAACATCGGACAGATATATATTATAGGTGGATTGAGTCGCCGAGAACATCGAAACAACATATCATCCTGATAAATTGAAGCTATAACAAGATCACCAGAACAATGCATCGTCTGTTGAATTGAATATACAAGAACATCGGGGAAAATCTCGTAATGAACTGAGACCACATGAAAATCGAAACAGAATATCTTCCTCACCAACTGAGATCAGAAGAACATCGGACAGATGAGTCGTCATGAGGAATTGAGGCAATGTGAACATTGGAACAAATATCTTACTTATGAATTGAGGCCACTAAAACATTGGAATAATATATATTTTACTTGAATCGAAAGAACGAGAACATCGGAACAACATACCATCCCCATGAACTGTGGTTACGACAGAAAAATATGTATTGGTTCCATGTCCTTGCTGTGGTCTCAATTCACGAGTAAGACTATCAGTGCATTAAAGCAGAAAAGAAAAAATACCGCACAATTGCATTCAATGATTAGTATGACTACAATCATCCATGCTCTAAATGAGTATGATCCAGATTAATAATGATGGATGAAGAAATAAACACTTGTATGTTGCAATAATATGAAACGTATAGTATGTTCCACTAGGAATGTGTCGATGTAATATGATTATATGCATTAATACCTGTTTGAAAATTATTGCATTTGGCAATCACATTAAAGTAACGTAGAAACTTCTCCGCAAACAAATGCCAAAATAGTAAGGAAAGAAGTTATTTGTTTAGACACCCATGAACTGTTTTCTTTTCCCCTTGCTAGCCGATTTCTTAAAAATTATCGTGAAACCTACACCAGATGTTTTTTTTTGTTGCCGTCACATATTTCCTTAATATTTCATCGCATCCAAGCAATCATTCCACTTTGTTTATTGCCAACTTTTAGAATATGGCATAATTGTCGATAAAAAGAATGATGAGCATCTTTATAATCCATATTTATTTCTAAGGTTTAATACTACTAATAACAGCTTTCATTTGAACTTCTTACCTCTTGATCTGATTTATATCTACAATTAAGATCAGATCTCTCCTTGGATATGACTGATGTATGACAATTTGTTTTTAATCACTTTTGAAAATAACAGTTATGTTAGAGTTTGGGTCAAAGTTCAGATGTTATTTTGTGGTTAGCTTTCTAATCTGTCTATTTTGAGTGTACCTGATGAAGATTATTCCAGATACGCGTCGTGCTCCCTATATTTCACCACATCTATAAGTTACGCTGGTAATATATTAAAGTCGACCTTTTCATGAACTGGTGATTCAACAGTATTTGTTAGACGTATTTTAAGTATCACAGTGTTGCCTTATTATGCATTACATTTATTTAGTCAATTTTATTAACTGGACTATCAATAAATGAATATTGCAAAACATTGTTATGCATTAATAAATGACAAGAAAATAAACAAAGCAAAAATAAAGAAACAATTGAAGATGTAACAACATGTCGCCTTATTGTGGGACTAACGTAGACATCAATAACATACAATACAAATAGTAATGCACTTCTACAGGTAAAAAGCAATTATTTAAATCTGAGTAACACCTGAGACAAAAAGTGTAGAAGTTCAAGTCATAAGAACGAACGATCAGTTGACACCATGTGGGTGGACGATAATAAATGTTTACTGTAGGAAAAACATGATTAACTTTACTGTATCTGGAAGGTCAAGATCTCCCAGAGCTGATTCAATTTCTGTGACTTTACATATCTACTCTAAGGAGTAGACATATAGGTGTCAGGTGTATCTACATGGATTTTGAGTCAACATACGCCTATGTTCTAGATGGCTACATTTGTCGCATGCATTCTATTAAAAGAAAACAGTACTTGTTCTAAGCATTAAGTACAATTTGATATTATAGATTGACTCGACAAAACAGGACAAGACCAAGATTTCGCCAGGTGGTTGGATTCTTTGATCAATATTCATGTAAATTACGTCATTACAATAATCTACATAAACAAAGTAAATATTTGGTACTACAACTTAAAGTTCTGAGATGATTTTAAACAAAATTGTATCTAATGGGATAGACCGGATAATCATTTGGGAGCATTGACTCACATTCCTGTCAATAATACATATGTAATATTGGATTAGCAGTCTGTTACTTCAAAATGTTGTAGTTATCAATATCACTAGAACATGTATCATACACATATATTATTTTCTTAGTAGTCATGGTAATACAGACATGTCATATTACTTGAAATACACCTTACGTTGGTTAACTTAAACAATAACAAATATACGCCAATTATTATTGGACAACCAACCTTTGTTAATTGTCTGTTTTCCTGCTTCACAACATAAAAATGGTTTCTATTTTTGGATCAAGAAACCTATCTTTGATATAACTTCAGTTTTATCAACCGTCGTTTGAAGACATCAAACACATCTTATGCATGATATTTGCATTCATACATAATATTTTATTCAACTGTCGAGTTTTATCTCTCTTGTAAACAGGCAAAAGCTAATATATTTGTAACGTATTAACAAACTCAATGATATAATGGGCCGTTTCAAAGGCGAAACAACATGTTTTGTACAAAGAAATCAACATTTAATGTGATGGATTGTTATAGATTTTTAATCAAACTTGTAACCCATCCCTGGAAACGTGACATTTCGAACTGTATTTACGCTACATCGACTCGACGTTAATTTTGAACAATGTCTAATTTTCAATTAAAGATAATTGTTAAATGAAGTTTAAAATCATAGATCAACATCTATCAACTTGGGCACCTTTCTTATAGTACACAATCGATCATTCCACAGCTCTGAATTGCTTGTCTTCTCGCATCAGACTTTTGTCGATTGTGATGATCTGATATTGATCGACTTTTTTTTGACACGCACAGGTTGGATATATCCATGGTGGATTGTACCAAGCTCTGTACTAATTAAGAGTAGCATGCAAATGGGTGAATGACATTGGTCAATAAAAAGTCAATGCTGGACACTTAGATCAAATATCCTGGTTATGAATCCGTTGCCTAAGGAAAGTGTTCAATAGCAGTTTCAGACGTAATAAAAACATCTGAAAATCTATAGAAAAATATTTTTGAAGCTAAAATAAGTATACGTTATGTATTCATTTTCTTTGTAACACGGAAAATCACAGATGTGCTCATCCATGAGGGATTATATTCCTCAGAGAACATTACTGCCTGATGGAAAACGTGTCTTTTATAATAATTGATTGCGATAAATTTGAACCAGACTCTATTGCACTGGAAAAACCTCCAAAATATTAAATTTAACAATTACTGTATTTTTTTCAATATGGGACTTTCTTTTTCACATATATACTTACGTTTACCAGTTTTGCAATATAGTGATCGAACTCCATGGAAGTCTTCCGCATGTACCGGTTGTTCATTGTTGGGGAGGCGTTTGATCTACCTGAAAAATATGTTATGCAGGTTCTTGCTGCAAATAATATCTGTATCAACACTCATTTTAATTCATATCATAACATATGAGAGACGACATCTGAAATATAATTTAACAGAGATATGGAGTATTTTTCTAATAAAATTTCTGAACAAGGAAACGATCAAAAACAGTTACAGAGACTCACGAACAATCTAATGGGTAAAACGAATGAAGTTGTTCTACCAATGCATAAGAATAGTCTTGATCTTTCAAACAAATTCAACACATTTTTCATCAATAAAATCGAAGCGATTCGGAATGATCTTAGTTCTTCGACACGGTTTTGCAGTGATGAAGGTGGTTTTCTTAGTGCAGACGTTAAATTCAAAGGCGATGCTCTTACCTTTCTATCACCAGCCTCTATTGAGGAAGTAAGAAAGATAGTGATGAAATCGGCATCAAAATCATGCGAATTGGATCCGCTTCCCACCTTTCTCTTGAAACAGTCAATGGATGGGGTTCTTCCTGTGGTCACTGACATCGTTAACGCTTCACTTACAGAGTCAACTGTACCACAATCTTTCAGACAGGCAATTGTTAGACCTCTTCTTAAAAAACTGGGTCTGGACAACGAGGTATTTAAGAATTATCGTCCAGTATCAAATTTGCCGTTTGTATCTAAGGTTCTCGAAAAGATAGTGGCCGCTCGTCTCGAGGCTCATTTACATTCGAATTCGCTGTATGATGAAGTGCAATCTGCTTACCGAACTGGACTCAACGGAGACCGCATTATTACGTGTGAATCACGACTTGACGCTGGCACTGTTGTGCTGTGTTACTGATGCTGGATTTATCCGCAGTGTTTGACATGATCGACCACTCCATTCTTCTTCGACGGCTTGAACACTCTTCTGGAATATCGGACTCCGTTATATTGTGGTTTAGATCATACTTGGAAGGGAGGACTCAGAGAGTTGCTGTAGGTTCTGTTCACTCTAATTATATTCAGTTGAACTTTGGTTGTCCTCAGGGCTCGGTGTTAGTGCCTAGGCTTTATTGTATGTTTTATAAGCCCATAGGAGAAATCTGCAAACGCCACAATATGCTTTACCATTGCTATGCAGACGACTCTCAAGTATATTTAGTGATCGAGCTAATAGTTGGACTGATATATCCGTGCGACTTGAGGCTTGTATTGTAGACATCAGCACTTGGATAAAAATCAACCTACTGAAGCTAAACCAGGACAAGACTGAATTAATTATATTTGCTCCAAAACATCGAGTTAAAGAAGTGGGAAACTGTCAGCTTGTTCTTGATGGTGCAATAATGACAGATGTAACATGCGTGAAAAATCTTGGTGTTTACTTGAGCAAATCGTTGAGTATGGAACAACACATTGCATCCGTTTCTACGTTTCTAAATCTTGTTTCAATCAGATCAGAAATATTGGAAGAATCCGACCTTACATCACGAACAGTGCATGGAAAACACTAGTTTGTTCACTTATTACATCAAGATTAGACTATGGCAATGCGCTTTTGTACGGTGTGAACGCTAGCGCCTTGGCAAAATTACAAAGAATTCAAAATAATGCTGCACGCTTGATAGCTCGTCGCAAGAAATACGATCATATAACACCAGTATTAATAGAACTTCATTGGTTACCAGTTAAATTTCGTTGTGAATACAAACTTCTGGTGTACGTTTTTAAGTCTCTCCATGGCATAGCTCCTGTTTATCTACAGGATCTTCTGACTGTGTACAAGCCGACAAGATCGATGCGATCAGAAAATTCTACGAGAATTCAGACACCACGAGTGAAAACAAAGTCGTATGGTGTTCGACGATTCGACATGGCAGCTTCTACTCTTTGGAACAATCTTCCCGGTGACTTAAGGGTTCTAGACTCTCTTGATATTTTTAAATCTAAACTGAAAACTCATTTATTTGGGCTAGCTTATCATGACTTTTTATGAACTTTTCATATCATTTTGGTTTTATAGATGTTTCAGTGATATTTTAGCATACATTATATTTTTTCAGATACAGTCTTTGAAATGTGATTTTAACAAAAGCGCATTTTCACATTTTAACATCGACTGCGTAGTTTTTAATCATCTTTTTTTTTCTTATTGATTTTTGTTCTAATTGCCATGCATTTTTTTTTTTATTTCATTGAGGTTTTATTGAATGTTTCAGTGTTTTATTGTACTTTTCACACAGTATAATTTATTAGATATATTTATATGGTTGACATGTTAAATTGTTTTATGTTTTAGATTGTAAAGCGCTTAGAGTAATTTTTAATTAGATAATGCACTATATAAATACTGTAAATAATAATAATAATATGGTCTATTTAAATGGATCAAAATCTCAGTCCAATAGCACTATCGATCGATTCAATTTCAATTTCAATTTCAAATGAAACAGAAATATTGTATGTATATAAGATATTTGCAAATGGTTAAAGGCATCGTGCAACTTACGGGGCTGTATATCTACGTCAAGCCGTTTTTATAATTATTACATAAAATAATATATCTTAGAAACTAGGTATAATTAACATGATACACATACATATAAAACAAGTATTGGTTAATGCTCGGGACTTTGACCTTTGATCGGTTCAAATAAAAACTGCAAAGATGATATTACATTTATCAGCTACTCCACAAATGATCTACAAAAACATTACAACTTAACTCGTGGACACGTGACTGAAAGAAAGATGAAATAGTAACTCTCGTACAGATAAGCATAGATCAGAATATTGTAATCTGCATGGAATTAACTCAGTTTAACCGCATTGTATTTTGCAAGGGATTCCCGTCAAACTGGATGGTAGTCTGTGAAAAGATTGTACGCAAAACTAAATGCAGGGTAAGCTAAACGGGGGTCCCTTTAAGCTGAGTTAATAGTGGTCTGCATATAGAATTTACCCATGGCTAAGTTCATGGTAGCTTACACACGGATTCCCTTAAAAGCTAGTCGTATGGTTGTCTGCATGGAATGCACTATTTCCTTCAGATTACCTACAGGGTACATTGAATGGGATTTCTCCCCTTTAACTACAGAAGAGGCTTAATATGAACGACTTCATTTTAACTTTTGGGCAACGTACACATTTTCTATTCGAGGAAATATTTAGGGAAGACTGAGTATGAACTCCATTTTAATCATTGGGCAGTCTGCATTATTAATCCATAGATAGGAAACACATAGAGCAGATTGAATGTGAACTCGTCAACACTAATCAGAACGGATACTACATGCTAACTCAACTCCTCCAAGATAAGTATTGTGCCAATTGTGCATGTTCATCCCTCCAGACTTAATGTAGGGAATGCTGCTCTGGGCTAACTAGCAATAGAAAATTCTACACGGGAACGTTTTCTTTGTATATTGGAGTAGGCAGAGGTAATGCGAGGTTAATTAACTCTAGGAGAGTATGCACGAAAATCCTATGTTAACCATATAACGAAATCTCCAGTGAATATAAGACAGTCCGCATTAGAACTCCACATCATCTCTGATGTGGATACAAATTAAGTATTCTAGGATATAATATTTAAAACACATTAACAACATCTAGATGGACAAAACAATGCCATGGAAACTGACTTAGGGTTATGGTGTTTAACGCCAGTTTCAACGATATTTCAGTGACCATGAAAACAAAAGGGCAAACATAAAATGAAAATGTAAAGATCAGTCAACCATAACCCAGGACAAAAATAAAACATCCTTCAAATATAACAGAATGCATGGGGTACTCAGTAACAGTACAAACCATTTACTGTCAATTGCAGAAGCATTACTAATGGATAAAACGACTGAAATGTATACATCATGTGGGAATGTTCTATATTGCAATAGAATATGTATTTAACAGAAACAACGAACTGATCTGACGACTAGAATCTCCTAAGTTTACAGTACTAGATAATGCAAACAAATGTAATTTAACAACATTGTCTATGTATACACAGACTGTGTCAGAATCCGAAGTATAGAGATGTATCTAACTGACTAGTAAATAATATTACTGACTGTTGTGTGAAAGTTATTATATTGATTTAAATATCTTGATGATATATAATAAATATATATACGTAAATTGTCGGAAAATATTAATTTATATGCACGATCTCTAGAAACAGGTAGAAAAGCAAGCATTTTGCGATCTTTTCTTATCTGTTTCGCAGCGAATGCAAATTAACAACTGCCAAATTGTCGGAAAAGATCAGAATCAAACGTCACAGTAAAGCTTTATTAGGCGCATGTTTAAATAACACTGACGTTTTTTACCCCTTTATTGGTACTCAAAAGTACACAATTACAGGACAAATGATGTATCTTGGAAATAACAAACAACAGGTAAGTTCATCTTTTGGTGGAGTGTATATGTACATTTTGTATATATAATATTCTATAGAAAGAGGAAATAATTTTGATAATGGCAGAAGCAATACAAGTGTAATTAATCTCGTCATCGCTAAAATGTACAATGGTTCTACACAATCCATAATGAAACCCTAAGAGACGTTTACAAGTCAATATATATCACTCTATCTTTCTCTGTCCTTATCACAAACTGATTCTATCAGAGGTAATATTGTTACGATGAAGCTTATAGATCTACATGAGACAAATTTAATGATGCACTAATTAAATAATATGCAGATTCATACCAAATATAATAACGAAAGGCATGATTACTGTTGGGAAATTTAAGTCACTGATATTTTAACACTTTAACGAAAATGAATAGTTCAACATATTAATCTCGGTCAATGACTGCATTGCGTAACTGAACATCGAGTGCAGAGAAAAACAGATCGTAAATGATTATCGTAATTCCGTAATTATGCAATTACAAGTATGTTTATTTGTGTTTCATCTTGACTAATTGATTTTCAATTTCGTTGTTAAAATATCTATGCATTGTCGGCAAATATACCGGTAAAATTTATGTGTGCGAGTTTCAGAAACAGGATGAAAAGCGAGTCTTCCTCGATTCGTGTTCTGTCAGTGTATGTTGCGAATCGCTCTACATAAGATGCAGTGTACTAGGTGAATGCATGCAAGTATAAAGCATTGGTTTATAGGTACGCCTTTATATAGACAGTAAATGCACTGATTGCCATATGAATATACAATATTATTAGATCAGTATCTTAAAATATAAAGTTTATGTGTATAAGGCTTAAAAACTGTGATAAAGGCTAGGTACATCGTGGTTTTCCCCAGTTTTGCATGGAATACGCATAAACTTTATCTTAAGACACTGCCAACAGGAAGTGAACTGGATTTACAACTAGGTTCCCAAAGCTTAACGTGTGACAGGGGTACCAGAAAAAGCTATATTTCGGTCAGTGACAAGCATTTATCCGGTCAATGGAATTTGCTGCTCAAATAGAACAAATGCAGGATAATTTATATCTGAATCAACATGGAATTGGTAAAACACTTATCTACATGTTGTATACATACATACAGACGATAAATCCTGTTAACAAACAATATAGTACTGCATTGTAGTAATGGCATATAACAAACATTGTGCATCATTACTTATTACACGCCATAAGTAGGCAAATGGTTAAAGCCGCCACAAAATAGTACAAGAACAATACTATATTTCTGACATTATAAAAGGAGTAGGGTTATGCCACTTTCGACAACGTTTCAGTTATATCGTGGCGGTCAATTTTTTTATGGAGGAAACCGGAGAAAACAACCAATAATCGTTTTTAATCAGTATACATGTATTATTATGTATACCAATTTAATGAGTAAAAGACAGTGTAGTATTAGTATTCGATAATCGGAACACAGGAAATAAAATATATGGATGACCTTTGAAAGATGGTATGTCTTACTTACCATTTATACTTTCAGCAACTTAATCCCAACTCATGATTTACATTGTCAGTAATGACAACATATGTAGGTCTGTATCTAAAACAAAATATTTGATGACGATGTTTGTACATTAGATAAGTATATATGTTTTTAATTATACATATTATGCATTGGATGCTTTAATATATATATTCGATGCTTAATTATATGTATTAGATACTTTTGCTATGTTCGATTATTTGCGTTAGTATCATCGAATACCACATTGTCTTTCACTCGTTAAAATGGTATACACGTATACGGATTAAAAACGATTAGTGTCTTTAATAACTCTTTATATACCATATTTACAAAAGATTGCTCACACCTGCTAATGTGGGTCACGGGTCACTGTGAGTAACATGTGTAGTCACGTGAACAGATATGGTGTTGAAAAAAACTGTCGATACTCATAAAATATTGACAAATGCAATAACATTTTATGTTTTTCTTCAAGAAATATGATAGATAAAACCATGTGTGAAATTTTATGACGAAATATCTCCTATTTCAATGTAAATTTACGAGAAACCCCACAGGTAATTTTAGCGATGTATTTTTTATCTTGGACAATAATGAGTGTCCTGATTGGATGACCGATTTAAAACATACTGATTCCGCATGGTTTAGCAAGGTTACTCAGGTCAATAGTTTATAAATATAGAATCTGGAATATTGTTGATCATTGATTTAAACAAGAAAAAAAGGGGGGGGTGAATTTTATTTGTGAATTTTACAGTTAAATAAATGTTATGTTTCGACAGTTTAAAGAGAAAAATAAAAATTTGTTGCGACTAAAGCTTAAATCAGCATTAAAAATAGAACAAATATCAGGGTTTTGTAAATGAGATTTATTTTAAATAGAAAATCTAAATTTATTATTTATTAATTTATTATTAATGATAGAATTTTATATCCCTTGGGGAAAGGGGGGGGTGGGGGGCTATGATGAAAATTTGAAATAAAAACACAGAACCGGACTTTAAGCAAAATAATGATCCAGAATTAGTTTTCTATTAAAAAAAAATCCAGGACCCCTGTGTCCATGAATTTGTTTTTTTTAAGTTAAATAATATGAAATATTGACATCCACACATTTCTGTGTCCACACTTGCCCTCAGGCAACACTTGTTCAATAATTAAAAATATTGTGCAATTTGCTGCATCTGATCGAAAATCATTTCCAAATAGCAAAGTATCAACATGTATTATTACCCCTTATACATGTATATTCGATAATGCCAATGATGATAATCACATTTTATTTATACACACAATATTAATATAATTGTCAACAATTTGTAAAAAAAAAAAAAAAATAATAATAATAATAAAGGCATCTTCTTGGTATCTACATGTACAATTTTTATTTGAATCAAATAGATTGTGTACAATTATGAAAAGAAGGGTTAAACAGTCGTGGTTAACAATTCCTGGCTTGGGACATGCACAAAAATGAGGCTTCTTCCAGTGCACTACATTTGTTTACTTGTATTATCCTCGTGTGTAATACACTGGGTTAACAATAGGAGCATTGAAGTTTTTGAAACTATACGTGGTACTAAATCTGATATATATTCGGTCATTCAAGTTTTTAAAATAATATACGATGTTTCGCTTCCCTTTTGATGATCACTTTGTCCCATCCCGTTCCTTTATAAACAGATGATATACTACAGCTACAAGCAAGCCACCAAACAATACAAGCAGCTTCAATGTGCACTTTTGAGAACAATTTTAGTTTAATTGTCCAGTAAAACTAAACTTCAAAATTGACATTATAGATATCAAATTTTTTTTTTCAAAATAATTTCGTTGAAGTCTAAATTTAAGTTTTCTAAGTACATGTAATTGCTTAAATGACTTTTCAATATGTTTTTCAAAATTTTTAGTCCTCTTGCAGTCTTTGCTAAAAATATCACCCTGTCATAAAGCACCATGAAAATCAAAATTGAAATCACTGAGTGTGTTCCTTGTGCTAAAAACCAGAATTTCATTTTTCTTTTAATTGAATTCACGCAACAAACGCTAAGTTTAGCATGACTTACAAAGAATCACTGCTATTCACAAAATATGATCAATCTATGTATAATCTGGAAATAACCTATACCTAAAATATACATGCAATATGCAATATCATTGACAAAATTGAAAAATAGAAATGGCTAAAACTGAAGTCAGTCAATCCATAGATAACTTTTAGTGCAGTTTGGAAACAGATTCTACCCTACTCCACATACATGTATTTCCAGGTAAACAAAAGCCTAAGTAAATGCCGATAGCTACAAGCGTTGTACATGTCTGCTGTTTAAAGCTAACTGGATTCTATGATAATATTCTACAAGTTGATGGGTAGGAGGAAAACTTGGAAGAAAAAGCCTAACTGGAATGACCAATTTAGTTTCCTGTAGATAGTTAAATACGTTTTTTTTCTAAAAGTGTACTGACACAGGAAAGTAATGAAACTGGTGGGTAATTAGAAGGAAAGTTCGTCTCCTGCTTTGAATAAGGAAATGACATGGACTAATTTACAATCTGTTTGGAAAATATTTTCTGGAGAGATTTGTTAAATAAAATGCATAATGGTTTTCGAACTTGAACTTTTACTGAAATAAGCATCTTATTACTTATGATATCCGGTCCAACAGCTTTATTAGCATTTAAAGTGGAAATCATGTCCAAAATATCCTGTACACTGACTAATGAGAATCTGACTTCTTTTTGGAGATTTTGAAGACTGTTTTGATTATTGAATATTTGATCATTTTATTTTCAGTTTTAATAAAATTTATAAAATCAATTGTTATGAATGTATTTCTATACTAATAATGAGTATTAATTTATGAAGCAAAACATTTTTGTTAAAGAATCTTCTCATCTTATCCTAATGTTATTCCCTCAAGATATCAATATCTCATGGAAAAGTATTGTATCGCTTGCGTACAGATGATGGAGGTTTGTATATATTTTGGCTCAAATAAAGATAACCATTGTTTCACTATTGTATCTTTCTATTGCATTGTGTGGTATCTAGCCGTTAAGACCACCAGGCCCCGGCGCCACAAAACTTGAGAATTTACTTAAGTCTGAGAATATTCTCAAATAAGGAACTCAGCCAATCAATTTTGAGTATTTCCTTATTTGAGAATATTCTCAGACTTAAGTAAATTCTCAAGTTTTGTGGCGCCGGGGCCGGTTTTCTTGTAGGACTAATTATGCATATGCAAACTTTTGCTTCAATGAAGAATAAGTGTATTATGAATAAAGTTCAAGATTATGACATCGCTGTTGACCGAGATCATAATAATTATTGTCATTTGAAAAATCCACCAATTTGGGAGATAATCACGAAATTTAGCACCCGCGAAAAAAAGACATTCGAGAAGCTGCAAACATTCTTGCACCAAGTTGTGTCTATATGTGTACTACGAAAGCATTTAAAACTGTTATTATCTGTTAATTAGTTAATAAAATAATTTTTATCCCTCAAGGATATCACAAACACCACGATGCTATTCAGCCATAACTTCTGAATTTGTAAAGGATATATAATGTTGTAATATACTTTGCGCTTCATTTTGTTTCCTTCAGAATATCAATTATCTTCATAATTTACTGTGGTAGACTGCCTACCGGCAAACAAAGAAACTTGCTGTCTTCGTCAGTATCGTAAAAAGCGACACTTATTCGTATTTTCTAAACAAGTGCTTGGCATTTCATCAAGTCATTTTAATCATTAGAAAACAGTGTTATTGCCGGTGGCTTGGACGTTTACAATAACGCTGTAATCTCCTTATCTCCGTATAAATCCTTTAAGACGATTGAGCAATATTTTCCTGTTGTTTAGATGCCACTAGAATACAAAACGCTGGATCAATTCCTCAGACATAAAATTCAAGTCCGCCAACAACGGGTTTTTCTCTTAATTCTGTCACATTATTAAGCCATTAGAGTTCATCCTTCCATTTTTCTTGTAACCACGACATTTAATTATAGCTTTATACATGAAATAATACATGGTCACAGCATGATAAAATGTGAACTACGTTGCGTGTAGTATTACTATGTTGCGTATTATAAATCTTAATGTTACTGATTAGTTCAAAAACACGACAGAATATATACTGTAGCAGTAACATAAACATGAAAAATGCACTTAGTGTTATTTTGCATGCAATGTATTTCTGTACTGTTTTGAAGCGCCCTAGTCATTAAATATTGATTTCTTAAAGTCAGGCATCGTGGATTTTAGGGGTTCGAAATCACCATGGCATAAATAAAACATGAAGAAGAAAACATACCGCTCTTCAGAACAGCCACAAAACTTGAGAATTTACTTAAGTCTGAGAATATTCTCAAATAAGGAAATACTCAAATTTGATTGGCTGAGAACACAGATTTGAGCAAAAAAAAGTTTGCTCAGAAAAGAAAAAGTTTTATGGCATTGGGGCCTAACTTGTTAATGGCACTTCAATAAAATTTAGTGGAGTTTGAACAAAGCTCCCATCTTGATGAAATGATGCGATTATGGACGCGTTCTCCTCACGTGAGTGAAATTCCGACCCTCACATAAAATGGGTGAGCAGCGTTGGTGTCAGGTATGCCGAGTCCTATTCTTGAAAATTATGTATAACATTATTTCTCCCATTATTACGGCGTTTTAACCCCGCTGAACCAGTTGTGGAAAAATCTGTAATCCTCTAGAGGATTAAAATGTCTCGTGCCTTTCCCCGCATTAATTTCAAATTTTGAAATAAAGTTCGTGTTAAATAATGGGAGAAACAAATTCTCCTTCAGTTGCCCATGTGGGTTACGATATTTCTCCACTCTCGAGAGTTAAATTAAAACATTTAACCACTCGCCTGACGGCTTGTGCTTAAAATTTTCAATTTAACTCTCTTGAGTGGAGAAATATCGTAACCCACGGGCAACTGAAAGAGAATCTATATGTATTCTTTGTGACAAAGAAGTTGTCATATGCATAATAATAATAATAATAAATAGAGCAGATGTGCCCAACCATCATTTAAATGTTAGATAGTACAAAAAAAAACTATTGAATTTTAACCATAATTCAATAGCAAAATAATACTGTCTTGATCGCGTCAGATGTAAGCAAGTGACGGAATACTGTTCAACAAGGTGTTCATATCTTCCGTTCAGACGATTCACTAAACAAGCCGTGACTTTAGTTTAGTACTAAGAAGTTAGTGACGTTTTACACAAATCTCAATTCAAACTGCATAACGTACGAGTTGTAAAATTGAAACTTCACACACAGCAACGGTTGTAATACATGTATTACTACATTTTGTGAAAAATTTATAATGACAAATTGAAGTAGTATCTGATATAAAGATGACTATTGGTATGATTTTTTTTTAGGCTTTAGGCATATATCAAAAAGTGAGGCAGAAGAAGCTGGTTTTGTTTGTTTCTTTTATCTCAAGTTATTTTGGAAATATTGATGGAATCCAATTAACAAAGTTTGGATTCTTAATTGACAGAACAACATCAATACACCTGCATGTGAAATAAAAGGCTTTAGTGTCTTTAGTTCGATCGTTTGTATTTGATAAGTTTCTGTGGAAAGTGTGCCTCGTAAGATGTAAGCGTAAAGTAAAAGATTGAAATGCAGTGGTGTATATTTGGTTCCCATGGGGATGTCGATGATTTGTTGAAAATTGTGCTCTCCGACTTCGACAAATATGTTATCGATAGGAAACTGCAACAAACTGGTGCCTTCATTTATGCGTAGCACATTTTTTATTTTGTGTCATGCTTGACAAAATAAGTTAATTCATTACCAAAAACTATAAACGTGTAATGTTTTTATTAAAGGAATCTGGGTTGTGTATTATTTCCTTTAAACAGGTTTTTAAATGTTCATGGATAATACTAGTAGTAGAGTTTAGATAGATGAAATACTTGGAAAAAAAAGAACGAGAATTCAAAATTTCTAGAATGTCTATATAAGGTTTTACAGTATCCACATTTGATTGATTCTACTACGTGAATATACTTTGTGACTGCATGATTGTAGTGCCTCTTTGACTGCTGACAAAATTGTAGTGATATTCATAGACAGTTATAGGTAATTCGAAAATATATCTTATATATCATATCGCATATGTCATACACTCGAATAGATTATTATTAACCAGGAAAGAGTTATCTGAGAAGGAAATTTAATCCAACAATCAGTGTCCGAGTTCACCCCCCGATTTTTAGTAGCGTTCGTATTACTCGCTCTTTAGTTTGATGTGTATATTTTGTAGATCGTTGTTTGTCCTTCTGTCCTTTTTTCTTTTGACCATTGTGTTGTCTGTCCTTCGATGTACGGATTCTGATAACCCCTTTTGTATCTTCAAATTCTTCTTATCTTAGAAAGAAATTTGAATAACCAAACAGTATGTTGTCTCAGAAAGATATCTGAACAACCAAACAGTATGTTATCTAAGAAAGGCATCTGAACAACCAAACAGTATGTTGTCCTTGAAAGACATCTGAACAATCAAACAGTAGGTGGTCTTAGAAAGACATCTGAACAACCAAACAGTATGTTGTCTAAGAAAGGCATTTGAACAACCAAACAGTATGTTGTCTCAGAAAGACATCTGAACAACCAAACAGTATGTTGTCTTAGAAAGACATCTGAACAACCAAACAGTATGCTGTCTAAGAAAGGCATTTGAACAACCAAACAGTATGTTGTCTCAGAAAGACCTCTGAACAACCAAACAGTATGTTGTCTTAGAAAGACATCTGAACAACCAAACAGTATGTTGTCTCAGAAAGACATCTGAACAACCAAATAGTATGTTATCTCAGAAAGACATCTGAACAACCAAACAGTTTGTTGTCTCAGAAAGACATCTGAACAACCAAACAGTATGTTATCTTAGAAAGACATCTGAACAACCAAACAGTATGTTGTCTAAGAAAGATATCTGAACAACCAAACAGTATGTTGTCTAAGAAAGACATCTGAACAACCAAACAGTATGTTGTCTCAGAAAGACATCTGAACAACCAAACAGTATGTTGTCTTTGAAAAATATCTGAACAACCAAACAGTATGTTATCTTAAAAAGACATCTGAACAACCAAATAGTATGTTATCTTAGAAAGACATCTGAACAACCAAACAGTATGTTGTCTTAGAAAGACATCTGAACAACCAAACAGTATGTTATCTTAGAAAGACATCTGAACAACCAAACAGTATGTTGTCTCAGAAAGACATCTGAACAACCAAACAGTATGTTGTCCTAGAAAGACATCTGAACAACCAAACAGTATGTTGTCTTAGAAAGACATCTGAACAACTAAACAGTGTGCTAGCTTAGAAAGATATCGTAACAACAAAACAGTATGTTGTCTTAGAAAGACATCTGAACAACCAAACAGTATGTTATCTTAGAGACACATTTGAACAACCAAACAGTATGCTGTCCTAGAAAGTCATCTGAACAACAAACAGTATGTTATCTTAGAAAGACATCTGAACAACCAAAAAGTATGTTGTCTTAGAAAAACATCTGAACAACCAAACAGTGTGTTATCTTAGAACGACATCTGAACAACCAAACAGTATGTTATCTTATTCTTATAAAGACATCTGAACAACCAAATAGTATGTTATCTTAGAAAGACATCTGAACAGCCAAATCGTATGTTATCTTAGAAAGACATCTGAACAACCAAACAGTATGTTATCTTAGAGACACATTTGAACAACCAAACAGTATGCTGTCCTAGAAAGACATCTGAACAACAAACAGTATGTTATCTTAGAAAGACATCTGAACAACCAAAAAGTATGTTGTCTTAGAAAAACATCTGAACAACCAAACAGTGTGTTATCTTAGAAAGACATCTGAACAACCAAACAGTATGTTATCTTATTCTTATAAAGACATCTGAACAACCAAATAGTATGTTATCTTAGAAAGACATCTGAACAGCCAAACCGTATGTTATCTTAGAAAGACATCTGAACAACCAAACAGTATGTTATCTTAGAAAGACATCTGAACAACCAAAAAGTATGTTGTCTTAGAAAGACACCTGAACAACCAAACAGTATGTTGTCTTAGAAAGACATCTGAACAACTAAACAGTATGTTGTCTTAGAAAGACATCTGAACAGCCAAACCGTATGTTATCTTAGAAAGACATCTGAACAACCAAACAGTAAGTTATGTTAGAAAGACCTCTGAACAACCAAACAGTGTTGTCTTAGAAAGGTATCTGAACGACAAAACAGTATGTTATCTTAGAAAGACATCTGAACAACCAAACAGTATGTTGTCTTAGAAAGATATCTGAACAACCAAACAGTATGTTATCTTAGAAAGATATCTGAACAACCAAACAGTATGTTGTCTTAGAAAGATATATGAACAACCAAACAGTATGTTGTCCTAGAAAGACATCTGAACAAACAAACAGTATGTTGTCTTAGAAAGATATCTGAACAACCAAACAGTATGTTGTCTTAGAAAGAGATCTGAGCAACCAACAGTATGTTATATTAGAAAGACATCTGAACAACCAAATAGTATGTTATCTTAGAAAGACATCTGAACAACCAAAAAGTATGTTGTCTTAGAAAGACATCTGAACAACCAAACAGTATGTTGTCGTAGAAAGACATCTGAACAACCAAACAGTACGTTATATGAAAATATAATTTTTAATCTGTTAAGACTGTCCTCTGAATTTTTTTTTAAACTGCTAAGACTGTTCTCTGAAAACATTTTTTTAATCTACTAATACAGTTCTCTGAAGACACATTTTATTATCTACTAAGACAGTTCTCTGAAAACCTTTTTTAATCTGCTAAGACTGTTCTCTGAAAACATTTTTTAATCTACTAAGACAGTTCTCTGAAAACATTTTTTAATCTGCTAAGACTGTTCTCTGAAATCTTATTTTTGCAATAATATATTTTTTATTTGTGAAACCTGAAACAAACAACAACCGATGTTATGACTGAGTACACAGTTATTAAATTCTAATCATACAGGATGTTATAAACAATTAACACGTACAAAAGTGACTTGTCAACATCAAGCTAATTATAACCGTCATGCAATTGTATGTATTAAACTAATTAATTACCTTAAAAAGGTAAACAAAACAAAGCGACATAGGTTATAGAAAGGACAACTGGATGTTGACATATTAAATTTTAGCTTCTTTGAATGCGAGTGATAACTTGGCTTCCCAACGGAAATTCTCTCTTACAAATTTAAAATGCATAAATATTCTCTTTGATTTAATTAAAATTAGATTTTTGCGTGTTATTTTGTTTTAGTTTTTTATCTGTCGATTCATTAACTCTTTGATTAAAAAAGATCCATCAAACAAACCTTTAATTAAATTGTATTCATTCTTTCTTCGCTTATTTTGTTTTAATACATGACGTCATTATATTATTCATGTTCATCATTTGCAATATATCTAATATAAATAAATATCAATTAAAAGAAATTTCACTTTGTATTTGTTTGAAAGCCATTTCTGTACAGTAAACTGAATGGTCATGGGAAAACCTTTTCTTTTGTAAACAACACGCATGTGATATTTAACAAGTACCGATGATGTATACAATTGTATAAATAGGCGATTGATTTTCTACTCTGTGCATACAAACTAAAAAATCATCTGAAGACATCTTATTCATCAATTCGGCGATTTATCTTACAGGTTGGGTATAAAATAATTCTAACATTACATCCTTCTTTCGCTTTGTAAACAAACGAGCAATTTATCGATTGGGTATAATCTCATTAGCACATGGACCAGTACATGTGACTAACTTTCCCGTTGTAAATGTACATGTTGATGAATTATCGTCTGCTCAAGTTTGGTAGCATAAATTGTGTGCGACATTGTACGCAAATGTAAATAATTGATTGATTGATTTGTGGTGTTTTAACGCCACTTTCAACAATATTTCAGTTATATCATGGCGACCAGTTTTAGCGGTGGAGGAAGCCGGAGTGGAGTACCCGGAGAGAACCACCGACCATAGGAAAGCGACTGGTAAACTTTATCACTTGCGGTTGTAAGTCGAGTGCACCCTTTTTTTGTAATTTACAAAGCTGGGCGCAAACCCACGCCGTATTGGTGATAGGCTTGTATGAGTTGTTAGACCCAGCGACCTAACTCATAGATCCATTGGGGCCCCCAAACGTAAATATAAATGACCGTCTTCCAATCAAAGTATAATACCGTATTTGTACTCTTAGACATATCAGAATAGATATTTATAGATTATTACATGGCATTTTCCATATCGGCTCTGGTATCAGCCTGAGACTTTCATATCGGACCTGGGGGCCGATATGAGTCGAGGGCTGATACCAGGGCCGATATGGAAAATGCCATGTTATAATCTATTTATCATATATTTTCAACTAAAAAGATTTAGCCTGTAGAAAATCAAAAAATACCATTTACAACACAAATTTAATTCAAAAACTCAAAAACAAAGTTTTATAACTTGTGGAATTTACTTCACAAATATGGATTTTTAAAATTGTCACCATAAATGTTTATGGTCACATTGCCAATAGATGCATTACTCATCATAGAAAATCAAAAAATACCATTAACAAGAAAAATTTCAAAAAAATTCAAAATTTTCAACATTTTTTTTTTAATTTCAAAATTTTTTTTTTTTAAATTTCATAAAATTTTAAAACTTTCAAAATTTTATAAGTTTTAAAAATTTTCAAAAAAATTTCAAATTTCTAAAATTTCAAAATTTTTTAAAATTTTCAAAGAATTCAAAATTTTCATAAAATTTCATACGATTTAAAAATTTTCAAAAAATTTCAAAATTTCAAAAATTTCAATTTTTTTTTTTTGTTTTTAGAATTTCAAAATTTTCATAAAATTTCAGAACTTGTTACTAAAATATTTATTACTTAAGAATTGAATGCATTCTTTTGAAGTTTCATTGGGGTATGAAAGCGTTGACCGAACTACATTTACAACATGAAGCGCGGTATATAATTATATTCAAATCACACCAAAATTTAATATAGTTGAATTTTTCGTTGTGAATTTTATTTGTGTTAGATTATTTGCTGTTGGAAATTACTACGCCATTGATTGTTTACATCTGACGTCGTCATGGAGGCACGTGCAAGTTCGAGTTTGAGTTTCATTTGGATGTGAAACATCTCTTTTATAATCATGTGACCACTTCATAACCAATCATAATGTAACATTTCAATGAAAAACGGAAGTAATGTAATTATTATATAATAAAAGGGTTGTGATATGGGTTTTACATTGAAAATCCATATCGGACCTCATATCAGCCCGGGACTTGAGACCTGACACTCAGAGTTGGCGGTATCAACCATGCAAATTACACCATATCATCATAAAATAAATGATATTTTTTTTTACATCAATACTGTTAAAACAATAAAATAGATACCATTTTTCTTACACTTCTTAAAAGACTACACCAAGGGCTCTTAAATTATCAATCTACGAAGTATTTATCATCCTGAAAGACGTGACTATGACGTGGCAAAAATGGGGTTCAAAACAGGCGCTGGAAAAACATAAAACCAGTTTGTCTTTGATGGAAGTTTTTAACATTGCATTAAAATGCAGTCTTCAGATTTTAAGAACTTTTAAATGCATCTATTGTGCGTATGTGTAAAGGCATAAAAATCAATAACGAGTATATCCACCGAGTTTATTGTGAAGTTCTGTAACACGCCTCGTCATGCTTCGCACAAGACGCCTAAGCCGTTCTTGGGGGAACTGTTGCCACTCCTGTAAGATAGCAGTTCTTAATTCGTCAATATTTTGACATTTTGGATTGCGTTGGATAATTTTTCGACCAATAAAGTCCCATACATGCTCTATAGGGTTCATGTCTGGCGACATCGCAGGCCATGGAATTGTCTGAACAGCCTCTTGCTGTAAAAAAAATGTTGTACAATTCGGGCTCTATGTGGCCTAGCATTGTCGTCCATGAACATTGGCCTGTCAGCCAACGCATGATTGTCGAAATGGGGGACTACGCGTGGAGCGAGCACATTGTCACGGTATTTTTGGCGTGTCAGATTACCACCAAGAACGTACAAGTCCAACTTACAGTCAAAGGAAAAACAACCCCAGACATTTACACCTCCACCCCCAAAAGCAGTTGTGCCCAAAATGTGGTTGTCCTGAAATGAAGTGTCTCGTTGGGGCCAAACCCTTGCACGACCGTCTGTAGGGCGTAACAAAAACGACTTTCATCACAGTGGACCCGTCTCCATGTGCGAATATTCCACCCCAAATGATCATGTGACCAGTCAAATCGAGCATGGCGATGACGTAATGTCAACTGTGGACGTTTTATGGGTCGTTGCGCTCGCATTCCCCGATGGTGGAGGCGTCCGATTACAGTGTGTGTGCTAATGTGGCCTCCAAACGCTAAATTACCACGAAGTGCACCAGCTGTACTGAACGGCCGTTGCCGCGCCCGTCTATATATGAGCCGGTCCTCTCTCGGCGTTGTTTTGCGAGGTCTACCTGCACATGAACGGTCAGTAACATTCCCCTTTTGACGAAAATGCTGCATCAGTCGTACAATGATGGAATAGTTAACCCTGAAGTGGTCTGCCACTCTTCTATGGCTAAAACCACCGTTATGCATGCCAACAGCTTGCCACCTTTCTGGTATGGTTAATTTTCCCCGCATCATACCAAACCAATAGAAAATGAAACTTTAAAACTCTACACAAATAAAAATCAGCTTTCGTTCGCAAACACAAATGTTGAAAAGTACACGTGGCACTTTACACATCCTGTCATATACACATAAATAAAAATCGATCAATAACCTGTTTTACAGGTAAGTAAGTATGTGTGTACATGTAACGAAAACAGCAAACCGATTTGAAATAAGTTCATTATTAGAAAAGATATTATTGAAACAAGTCAGGTGGTGCTTAACTTTTGTCGGACTGTATATATATGTATAATTGCCTCCAATGACAATTTGCTTGCCCTATTATGGGCCCATTGATTGGAATAATAAATATTCTTATTCTTATTCTTATGTTGGCTCGCTTAGGGTTAAGGCTATAAAAATCCAACTAAGTGTCTTTCAAATTTGAAAAATATCGATGAAGGTATGTGGAGGTAAGTTCGCGACATGTTTAAAACAAACTGTCTTCCATGTGATAAAGTCCTGTAACTTTGGAAAGACAAAAATGAAAATCGTCAACAAATATACACAACCTCAAATTACCATCCCTGAAACGTTTGAAGAAATTCGGTAATGGCAAATTGAATTATCGCCCGACAAGTTAAAGCAGGACTAGTGGACGAAGTGATACAATGTAAGATCACTAAAGACGAAAATCAAATATATACTAAAATTGTTGAGCACTGGGTACAAAGATAGACAACTCCTGTACATTAAAATGTTTTTTTTTTTATATCAAATTTGAATCCTTATCTCGTCAGTTTATGACGAGTTATTTATAGCTGATTACGAATAATTTTCTGATTGTTTTCGCAAATAACACCACTGGAAAGACAAATAACGAAGTTAAACAGTCAGTAAGGAAAAAAAATAATAATAATGAAGTTGGTTGTGTGTAAAAATATCGCAGTTATTTCAACGAACAATCCAAAGAAACAAATATAGTGAACCGTCATGGACGAATTGAAATCTTCTCAAATATGTAAGTTATCTGTGCATAAAATTTTGATGCTTAATCTTTTGACACAAAATAATAAGAGCCCATGCATTGGCCACTATGCTCACATGAGAAATACTGTCAGTTTTGTGCTTTCTTGTGTACAACGGTGTGCCGTGTACAACATTTTGACCAATATTATATATTAAGTACTATACTTTGGGTTGTTGAAACAACAGTTTGTTCACATTCTATTCAAACATTATTAAAGTTAACATGCGTGTGAAAATGGACGAAATTCCCTCCTTCCTATTAGTAGTCTTTTTTTAATAAATAAAATTAACCAATAATCCTACATTTTTTTATTTTTTTTTGTGCTGATTGCAGAATGAAATAATTAATTTACATACATTTGAAACATTATAAATGTTTTCTCCTCTATATTTGCGGTCATATAAGAGAGAGGAAATGCGAGTTCATTGTCAAGTCCATATCAACTGAAAATCCGGAAAATATCCGCTCGGAATCACGGTTTAGATTTTACTTTTATTTGTTGGTTATTTACTTGGAAACGTGTATTTCCGGTGATCAAACGGGCACCTGTTCAGACTTATTAGTGTTCAGATAACAGATTTAATAGTGTTCAGATTTGAATTGAATTGAAGATGGAGCTAAGAGAAAGAAAACCACCGACATTGAAAGAGAGATTGTCTGATCACTACAAAAATAGAGATTTTCAAGTGAAAGAACATCAACTAAATGTGGGAGGAATTTATTTCTACTGGGGAATGTGGATTTCGTTGTTTTTTGAATGCCAACTTTTAACAGTGCTATTGTATGGAGACAATTTGATAAAAACTTTCTTATTTATTTTATTAATTTGGTTTTCTGCTTTTCAATGTTTTATCAATTGGATGGGAACCTATTTTGTGGATTCATCTAGAGTTGATGCAAGTGTTAAAGAGAAACATCACCCAGGGACCATGGAAACTCCACCAGGATGGTACAATTGTCCTAATTGTCAGGTAATTTTACAAATTATTGAAGATTGTACATTGTATGTAAGACTAACTTAATGATTGAAATACCTCTAATATTAATTTGGAGGAAAATTAATACACATATCCAGTTGTTACACTCATTTCATTTTTGTGAAAATGGTAGCAGGAGTTGTTTCCATTATATTGAACACAAAATGCCCAAACACACTTACAAATGAACTGACCAAACATATTAGGGAACATTAATAAGAAACAATTTTATTATCATTTCCTCCTTTAAGATTTCTGAATAATAATAATACATGTATAATTAAAACTTGAACATACATTGTATAACACCACCACACACATACCCTACACATTACATAAAACATACCAAAGTGTTTTTTCATTCAAAAATGCATGTTTATCTATTGAAAGGAAATTTTAATCAAATACAAAATACATAAAAGAAACAATAAAAAGTTACTAATCCTTAAATGACTCCTACAACCCATTGGAGGGATAAAAAATATATTATTGTTTTGTTTACTAAATAATATTAAAATTACTGAAATAATTTATGAAATAAAAACATAATAAATTACAACTGTTTTCTTATGGAAAATATATTACTAGTTTAAATTATATGCAGATGTTATTTCTGTGTGTTCATAGGTGAAAAGATCTACCCCAGTTTTAGTTTAAGTTTTAATTAAAAAAAAGTTGTAAGAAGTACAGTAGCTGTGCATTGTTTAACGATTCAAACTTCTACACAAAAAGACTTTAAATATTGTTAAAATTTACTCCTTATATTTGAAATGTTTAAAGGATTTATAAATCTAAATATTTTAGCTTTAAATATACTTATTTCTAATGCTATCATCCGAGGGTGAATAAGGACAGATATTTCACAAACATGTTTATTTCTGTATTTTCTCATTATGTAGTCATTTAAAATTAGAGGGTAAATCATAAATGAATGTCCATATGTGCATATATCCGAGGAGATCTAGCCTTCACTCAGAGAACAGACCTTCAACAAACTGAATTAGAAGCGATATGGTTCGACATACTACTTCCTAAGACCAAACCAATCCTTGTCGGCAATGTATACAGACCACCCAAAGAGACTGACTTTATTAATAAATTTGAAGAAACACTTTGTAAAATAAACCCTGAATATGAGACCTTTATTTTTGGTGATTTTAATGTTTGTGTGTTGCATAAAATGGCTAAGTTATGTAGAGATTATTTAAGTTTGCTAAAAATATTTAATCTGAAGCAAATTATAACTAATCCAACTAGAGTCACAAATTCAAGTAGTACTTTAATAGATCATATAATTGTCAGTAGAGATGACAA
>MJUT01048693.1:128699-145291 GCA_002080005.1 Gigantidas platifrons
CAAAACAGAGCCATGGATTACTCTTGAAATATTAGAACTAATTCGAGAGAGAGATCAAAATCTAGTAAATGATAACAAGATAGGTGATAGTAAGTTTTATATCGCATATTGCTTACTTCGAAATAAAGTACAAAGAATGGTTAAAGATGCCAAAGAAAGCTATTTTGAAAATAAAATAGAAGAAAATAGAAATAATCCCAAAAAACTTTGGCAACAATTCAAAAACTTAGGTTATAGTCACAAACAGAAAGAATCTGCAAATATAGTGTTAGAAACTGATAATGAAGTTACTCATGATGCTGATAAAATTGTCAACCATTTTAATGTTTTTTTCACTACTATTGCCGAGTCTCTGGTGGCAAAACTACCTAAAGCTGAGTATGTATATGACACTTGTTCGAATATTTTTTTTTATAGAAAAGTGTTTTGTCAGAATTTATTTTTAGAACTGTCATCTGTAAAAGAGGAATTTGTACTCAAAGAACTTGAAAAATTAAATATCAGTAAAAGTACAGGCTTAGACGGTATACCGTCAAGATTTCTTAAGGATGGGGCACAAGTTCTTGTAAAACCTATCACTTTTATTATTAATCTATCTATCAATAGTGGTACAGTGCCTATTGACATGAAACAAGCCAGGGTTTGTCCAATCTATAAGAAAATTAGTAGATTGGATGTAGGAAATTACAGACCTGTAAGCATTCTTATTGTTGTATCCAAAATACTAGAAAGAGCTGTGTATAATCAGCTGGAATACTATTTAAATAAGAATAATTTATTATATGAGTTACAATCTGGATTTAGATCTAAATACTCAACAGATACTTGTTTAATACATTTACTTGACCACATTAAGTCGCAGACTGCACAAGGACTCTATACTGGCATGATTATGCTCGACCTACAAAAGGCATTTGACACTGTAGATCATCGTATATTATGTAAAAAACTTCAAACCATGGGAGTTCTATCCATTAAATGGTTTGAATCCTATTTAACTGACCGCCAGCAGAAAGTTAGTGCTAACGTCACAGAATCCGATTTTCTCGGTGTCAAATGTGGGGTCCCAGAGGGAAGTATATTGGGTCCGTTACTTTTTTTATATTATGTAAATGACATGTCTGCCAGTGTAGGGTCCGACTGCAAGCTGTTGCTATATGCGGATGATAGTGCAATTTTATTTTCTGACAAAAACCCTGATATTATTTCATCAAAGCTAAGTAAAGAACTTCAATCTTGTAGTAAATGGCTTGTTGATAACAAATTAAGCCTCCATTTGGGCAAAACGGAGTGCATTCTTTTTGGTACTAAAAGAAAACTCAAGAAAATTAAGGAGTTTAGCGTTACATGCAACAATCACACTATTTTAGCACAAAATATTGTTAAATATTTAGGCTTACAAATTGATCAGTTCTTATCTGGTGACATTATAGTAAATAGTATTTTGCAAAAAGCAAATGCAAGATTGAAATTTTTATATAGAAATGCAAAATGTTTATCGGAAAACTCAAGAAAAACACTGAGTATGGCATTAATTCAGTGCCACTTTGACTATGCTTGTTCTTCTTGGTTTAATGGTGTCAACAAAACTTTTCAAAACAAATTACAAGTAATGCAAAACAAAATTATAAGATTTATAAAAGGTTTAGACTATAGGCATAGAATTGATTATCCTATATTTAACAATGTTAGATTTTTAAATGTCAATAACAGAGTAAGACAAATGAGACTCAACCATGCTCATAAAATATTTTATAACAAATGTCCTCATTATATGAAAACAAATTTTGTGAAAACACGAGATATTAATACTTATAACACTAGATTTAGTGAATATAATTTTATATACCAGCTGTAAATGGGCATTCAGCAAATACTTTTTACTATAATGCCATCAAAGATTGGAATAGCCTTCCAGTAGATATTAAGAAAACTAAAAGTTCATTTGCATTTAAATCTAAAGTTAAGGGGTTTCTCTTTGATAAAATGAAAGATACATTTAATGATGTTTATACTGTTTAAATGAAGGTTTTGTACTTTTATACTTTTATATATCTGGTAAACCAGATTATTTTTTTCCTGCCTAAGTCTTGAGCCGGTTGCTGTTCATTTTTTATTTTTTTTAACCTTAAAGTTATTTTTTCTTCTGGGGACCCCATTGGAAATAAGCCTCCAGGCTTTCATGGGCTATCCTCGGTTAAATATCAACTATGGGTCAAAATTTAATTTTTTAACACAACCTGTATTCAGGCCTCAATTTTATAGTGTGTATGTTACATTTAGATCTCTGTTAATGTTCTATGTAATAGGCAAAAAATATATATATATACATGTACTTCATTAAATGTACATATTGGGATGTGTATGTCATAAATGTTTGTATTGTGATTATAAATGTAATGTTGATATTTAATCGAAATAAATCTAATCTAATCTAATGTCATTGAAAAAATCTTTTGACAATGTTTGAACTTTATATCAATTGGTTTAAATCATTCTATACCTTTTAATTACTAAGGCGTTAATTTGTCCAGCTTAATACTGTGCTAATTACATCAATGTTACAGAAATCAGTGTTAACAGTTAAAGGTTGATTAACCTTCTGTTTATATGATATATATATGTAATCAAATTTCAAACTTTCTAATTATTAAATTCTACCCTCAGTCAAGATTAGGAAGAGAGTTAACTTACTTACCCGTTAAGAGAGTATTTACAAAAAAATTAAGCGCTTCATTTTTTTTCTTTCCAGCAATAAACCATTAATATTTATTGACATGTACAAATAAATATTGATGTATAAAATTATTTCATAAGTTAGAATGAATCAAAATGCTAGAATGAATATATTACAGATAATTTCTCTTAATGATGCTCCAAATATAATATAAAAATAATAAAATATAATATTTTCGATGACATGTGATTGATATGTGTTTTACTTTCCATTGTAGGTGGATGTACCTCCAAGATCTTTCCACTGTAAATATTGTAACAAGTGTATACTGAAGAGAGATCACCATTGTTTCTTCACTAACTCCTGTATTGGCTTCTACAATGAACGATTCTTCTTGATCTTATGTGTTGCGTTAGTGTTTTGTAATGGATTAGCTTTGTATTTACAAGTCACGTACCTCAACCAGACAATACCTCTAACAACACTTGACATTCTCAACTATTTTGCTCCAGTTGCATTTTTTCAAGTTTTGTTTGGAAAAGTCACCTTTTTTCAATTTCTGATAACAATTCATTTGTTTTTTACAGTTGCATGTTTTTTTAGTGCCATGTTTTTCATGTACTGGCATTTCGTTCTGGTGTGTTATGGAATGACATCGTATGAAAGTAAGAGGCGTGCCAATGTTTATTCGCATGGCTCTGTTTTAGAAAATGTGAGATCAGTGTTTGGTTCACTGCGTTGGATCCCACTGCAGTTTATATACCCATTCAAAGTTGACCAAATTGATGATGGAGTGAACTGGAATATCAGGAAACGAGTGAAGGGAAATTAAAGTGCAGAAAGTGTAACTGTTATCTAAATGCATAATGAGAGATGTGTTCAAACATTTCATCTGAAAGGTCTATATTTCCCAATGTTCAAACCATTTCATTGTGAAGATTTATAATTTTTATATATTCATTCATTATTTATTTATTTTTAACAATAGTTCGTAATAAATCAATTTTCTAACAAATCTTATCATATACTGAATTCATATATTTAATGCATTTGCAAAATATACAATGTACACTGTCGACATGTTAGCAATTAAAGAACCCGTTCATTACGAAAATTAATTTCTTTCAAATTATCTGAAAACTTATTCAATGGATGTTAAACAACAATCAATCAATCAGAAAATGTCTGCTACTTAATTACATGACTTGGCTGAACGTTACAGAATATATTCCCTTTGTCGTAATAGCAATTTGGTCATTTCCTCGTTCATGACATATCATCAAATTATTTCGTGGAGTAACATGACGGATACCACTAGTGAAGCAGAAACTGTTTTCCCTTCCAGAGCAACCCTTTTTTCTGTGGACTGCAATCTCAGTCTGTAGTTTTCAGTGTAGTATTTTGTCGACCATTCATTTTTTTTTTTTTGCCATTGTATTGTCTGTGCTTCGAAGTGCTGCTTCTTATTACCCTTTGATACATTTGTTACATCTTCAATTTTTTCTTACACTAATACAAGATAGGTTACACATTCCGACTTCAAAATATCTGACGAGTTAAAATAAATTCTATATTCATAATTAGCAGACACTTGAAATGCAAGCAGAACAGTATACTAGATTTTTCAAATGAAAATATTACATAAAATTAAATAAAAATAAAAACTTTGGTTTAAGGACAAGCAGTTTCAGAAGAAATTGATTATTTTACTAGACATTTACCAACTCATCCAAGCAGAACTGTTATAGTTCATTTACAAACCAAAGCCTTGTTGTTACCCTTCAAGTTGTAGACGACAAACTTAAAGGATCCTACAACTAGTGATCAATAAATGAAATTGTTACAGTTTGAATGAAGTCTAAAAATTAACCAATCATGTATTTCTTGATTTCCAACCATCATAAAACAACACTCCTTTGTAAAGTTCTAGCTTACCTACTTTATTCTGAATGGCTGAGTGATCTTGATAACATTTTCAAACATCTTTCCCCTCATTGTTTCCTTTGTTAAACCATATACTGTGTTGTCTACTAGTGCTGTAGACCACAAATCACCAATGGAAATGTTCACTAAATTATCTCCCTTATGTAGAAGTCATGACCAATTGACAATATTTCTGTTGTAAGTAACTACAATCATCATCAAAGATGGACAAGGACAGAACTTTGCAAGCATCATTCCTGCAGTGTGGTTTATTTGACCAAGTGGTTTTATTGCAGACAAATATGAAGTAAGTATCCACAAAAATCAGAAAAAAATACATTGCTAAAAAATACATCATTCAGATTAACAAATAACAATAAAATTGCAATTTGAATTTTGCCATTTACAATTTAAAATGCAGAGATTAAAGGTAAAATGAAGAAAGTTCAATGTTTTGTAACAACATCCATCTTTTTCGTCAGACTCTTTTTCGTAAAGATCCATCCTGTGGTTTCAGGAATGATTTAAGCCTGCTTTTTTTTTGTTATAGCAGACCTAATATGATGGATTGATTTATACATATTCAGAAATATTTCAACTTTATCATGGTGAACAATTATTAGTTGTAGAAGAAGCAAAAGAAAATTCAGAACATCAGGTATAGGTACAAGTTAGACACACTTCACCCTGAGATGCACATGAATCTTTACCTCATTGTGATAAAATAATAATTTGTATGAACAATAAATTACACTTTATTGTCGCATCAACAAAAAGTCTGAAAATAGTAGCAGACATCATATACAGAACTAAAAACATGCAATTGAACAAAACAAAGAACATGAACTGCACTGAAAACCAGGGCAACCTCAGGAGCTCCACAAGGGCAAGCAGTTCTTATATGTTAATCAATATAGCCTTGAATTAATTCCAAAAATAGTGGCTTAGCTGAAACTTAATCGCTCACCTGAACAAACCTTTGTCTAAAGATGACATTTTTTCATTTCCTTATGGTTTTTTGCCTGTGGACCAGTTACAAATTATGCCATTACAGTTAAAATTTAAGCATATTCTGTCTTGAAAAAGGTCAAATTTGTCGTCAATTATTATTTTTTAAAATTTTTAGTACTGATGGCTATGTTGAATGAAATACTGACTAATCGGATATATTTTCTAAGGACTATTTCTACCAAATATGGTCCAAATCAGCTTATTAGTTTTAGAGAAGAATATTTTTTAATGATTTTCTGTTTAAATATTGCTATTTTCCATAAGCAGCAAAAATCAACATATTAAAATTGAGAAATTGACAGCAAAACCAGTATTTCAGCTATATCATGGCGACCACTTTTAGTGTTTGAAGAAGCCGGAATACCCTGAGAGAAACACCGATCATGGGCAAACAACTGGTAAACTTTATCACTTGCAAGTATGAGTGGAGTGCACCCTTTTTTGTAATTTACAAAGCCGGTCGCGAACCCACGTCGTATTGGTGATAGGCTGGTATGAATTGTTAGGCAATCCAACTGCCTAACTCATTGAGCCACCATGGGCCCTGAAAATTTTGGGCAGCTCATGGCTTTAAATGGGGCAGCTTGAGCCAATTTAAAAAATTTCTCCTTTTTTTTTTTTTTAGAAATGACTGCCAGTCAAAACTATTACAACTAGAGGTTTCAAAACTAATCCCTGGATATTAAATCAGACAGCATTTGAAGTGAACAATCAAAGTCCAAATGTTCTAATTGTTTTATTTTACTAACTGTCTAATTCATATACCTGTAAATTCCAAACAAATAATTTTGACCTTGAAATTTAGACAGGTTGATTACTTTAAATAAGGGATTTCAGTTTATCAACATTATTTTATTTGAAATCGGCAACAGTAAAACAATTGTCACATGGTCAATAAATCATAGTTTTTTTTAATATGTATGATATTTCCAATGAGCTCTAACTCCTTGTAAGCATCTAAAAATCATTATTAAGTACTGAAAATGTTATTACATTGTAAATATTCAAGATAATTAATAGTAAATGTATCGTCTATCAAATATAATCTGGTCCTGTTACACAGCTTTACACACAATAAGTACAGAGGAAGGAACCAGTCCTGTAAATAAAAACAAAATATACAGTTGATGAATGTTTGTAGAACATAATTAGTCACACATACACATGCATGTAGTAAAATGAGTTTGTAGTTAAATAGGTTTTTATTAGTCATTACAACTGTACACAACAGGGCTCTACAAAAACAGAGATTTTTCTCAATACATTAATAATTATTATGTCAGTACAACTTGAGTACCTCTGATAAACTACAAAGATTAACATCTTTTTGTTTTGTGCATCCTTGGTCAGGAACTTCAGACCTGCAGCAATTTGGGTCAGTGGCAACAATTTAAAGTTCTATTCCTTAGTATATTTTGTTGTTTGGAAGAAGAATTTTGTTTGTAAACGTGTGTCCACTTTCAGTAGAAACAATGATGTGATGCTGTGAAACTGAATCATTTGCTCAACTGGTTGTTTCAAAACAATGTGTAATTCAAAAAAAAATTTTGAATACGATCCTATTTCATCTGAACTATCCATAAAGATGAGGACTAGGGCAATTAATTTAACACCACTTTCTACAATATATCAGTTGTATTGTGGTTAGTTTTATTGGTGGAGGAAACGAGTACCAGGAGAAAACCGACAGGCTGCAAGACACTGACAAACTTTATCACATAAAGTAAAACTTGTATTGTGGTTAGTTTTATTGGTGGAGGAAACGAGTACCAGGAGAAAAGCGACAGGCTGCAAGACACTGACAAACTTTATCACATAAAGTCAAACACAGGGCATGAAGAATTAATTCTTAAGTGACTTAGTCAAGGAAAGTGAAATAAAAAATTACTTTCCCTTCCAAATTTCTACTTTCCTGTTGAGACCTGCGAACCGTTCAAATTTATAGGAGGGTTTGGGGACATGCCCCACATGCAAATTTTGAAATATTTAATGCAAAATCCTTCATTCTGAGCATATCTGAAAGGGTTTTGATGTTTGAAAAGAAATTAAACTATGTGCTGTCTTTTTAGAAATCATATCACCAGACCAAAGAGTTGAAAAGTCAGCATAACTTTATGAATCATCTGTCCTATATTTTACCTTTCAATCTTTTTGAATTGCCTATGACTACATTCTTGATAGAGAATCATGCCACAATATAGCTGAAATACTGCTAAAGCTGGTGTTAAACATCAATCAATCAGTCAAATAGGGTGTGTGTGGCTATTCAACACCAACACATAATGTATACTGTAAATTTAGAAATTAATGCGTGAATTTATTATTGCGAATTTTCGACAACCGACAATAATGCGAGATTAATTAATGCGATTGGTATTCATGTTGTAATAGAATATTAATAGCAAGAATTAAAATGTGATTTTTAATTATTGCGATGTTCATCCTGTCGCATTTTTCGCATTAATAAAAACATCGCATTAATTTCTGAATTTACAGTATATACAGTCCGACAAAAGTTAAGCACCACCTGACTTGTTTCAATAATATCTTTTCTAATAATGAACTTATTTCAAATCGGTTTGCTGTTTTCGTTACCTGTAGACACATACCTACTTACCAGTGAAACAGGTTATTGATTGATTTTTATTTATGTGTATATGACAGGGTGTGTAAAGTGCCACATGTACGTTTCAACATTTGTGTTTGCGAACGAAAGCTGATTTTTTTTGGGTAGAGTTTTAAGTTTAATTTTCTATTGGTTTGGTATGGTGCGGCGAAAATTAACCATCCCAGATAGGTGGCAAACTGTTGGCATGCACAACGGTGGTTTTAGCCATAGAAGGGTGGCAGACCATTTCAGAGTTAACCAGTCCATCATTGTACGACTGATGCAGCATTTTCGTCAAACGGGGAATGTCCACGTGCAGGTAGACCTCGCAAAACGACGCCAAGAGAAGACCGGCTCATATCCAGACGGGCGCGGCAACGGCCGTTCAGTACAGCTGGTGCACTTCGTGGTAATTTAGCGCTTGGAGGCCACATTAGCACATGCACTGTAATCAGACACCTCCACCATCAGGGAATGCGAGCGCGACGACCCATAAAACGTCCACAGTTGACATTACATCATCACCATGCTCGACTTGACTGGTCACATGATCATTTGGGGTGGACTATTCGCACATGGAGACGGTTCCACTGGTCTGATGAAAGTCGTTTTTTGTTACGCCCTACCGACGGTCGTGCAAGGGTTTGGTGCCAACGAAACTCTTCATTTCAGGACAACTGCTTCTGGGGTTGTTTTTCCTTTGACTGTAAGTTGGACTTGTACGTTCTTGATGGTAATCTGACAGGCCAAAAATACTGTGACAATGTGCTCGCTCCATGCGTAGTCCCCCATTTCGACAATCATGCGTTGGCTGACAGGCCAATGTTCATGAACGACAACGCTAGGCCACATAGAGCCCGAATTGTACAAAATTTTTTACAGCAAGATGCTGTTCAGACAATTCCATGGCCTGCGATGTCGCCAGACATGAACCCTATAGAGCATGTATGGGACTTTATTGGCCGAAAAATTAACCAACGCAATCCAAAATGTCAAAATATTGACGAATTAAGAACTGCTATCTTACAGGAGTGGCAACAGTTCCCCCAAGAACAACTTAGGCGTCTTGTGCGAAGCATGACGAGGCATGTTACAGAACTTCACAATAAACGCGGTGGATATACTCGTTATTGATTTTTATGCCTTACACATACGCACAATAGTTGCATTTAAAAGTTCTTAAAATCTGAAGACTCTGCATTTTAATGCAATGTTAAAAACTTCCATCAAAGACAAACTGGTTTTACGTTTTTCCAGCGCCTGTTTTGAACCCCATTTTTGCCACGTCATAGTCACGTCTTTCAGGATGATAAATACTTTGTAGATTGGTAATTTTAGAGCTCTTGGTTTTTTAAGAAGTGTAAGAAAAATGGTGATATCTATTTTATTGTTTTTACAGTATTGATGTAAAAAAATATATCGATAAAAATATAGGGTGGTGCTTAACTTTTGTCGGAGTGTATATATGTAAAATGTTAATATAGCCGTGCAATTGACGAATATAATAAAAATTAGAATTAAAACAGAATTCTGGAACTTCAATCACATTTTATATAGCACTTCGATTGAGTATAATCTCATTAGCACATGCGCCGGTGCACACATTTAAGCCAGGTATATATATATATAAATTATTGTACCTGATGATCTGTGTAAACAGTGAAAGCACTTGTGCTATATAAAATGTGATTGAAGTTCCAGAATTCTGTTTTAATTCTAATTTTTATTATATTCATCAATTGCACGGCTATATTAACATTTTACATATATATACATATATCCTAGGCAATAAGCTAATGCCTAGGCATTATGCTTAATGCCTAAAATTTCAGGCATTAAGCTTATTTCCTGAAATTAATTGATGAATTATTCACCTATTGCCGAACTCAATTTTAGGCAATAGGTGAAATTCAGTTATATGAATTCTGACAAATGCATGCTCAATTTTTCAAATATTCTGTATTTCAATCTGTCTTATAAGTTGAATAAAATTAGATATTGTCTAAAAATGTATTGTTTTGCCTAAAAATGAAAATAAGGTTGATGACAGAATTGTTTTTTATTATAAAATAATTTCAAGATATTTTCTCAAAAAAAAAAAAAAATCACACTTTAGTGGCTTGGCTGGTTTCAACTGAACACATCTAGATTTGAATTTTGTTCAAATGATTTAAAAAAAAAAAGCACATAGCTAAATGTTTGGTCGTTAAAAAGAATTGTAAAAGAATTCAATAGTAGGGGACAGGTTGACTTAATGGATTTCCAGTCAAACTCTGATGGCAACTACAAATTTTTATTGGTTTACCAGGATCACCTTACAAAATTTTGTAACATTCGTGCACTTACTTCGAAGCATGCCTCAAAAGTTGCTTTCAATTTGATAGAGGTTCTTACACTTTTCGGCACACCTCATATATTATAAAGCGATAATGGTCGTGAATTTACAGCTTTGGTAATCTCCGAGTTAAAACTTATGTGGCCAGAGTTAGTAATTGTTCACGGGAAGTTTGGAGTTTTGAGAGATCAAACGGCGACATTCATGACATGCTTACTGCATGGATGAGAGACAATGAATAAAAAAAGTGGTCAATTGGGATAAAATTTGTCCAGTTGCAAAAAAAATCTACCCTCAACAAAGGAATTGGACGATCACCTTACGAAGCTCTCTTTGGGAAATGCGCAACTGTAGGTTTAACCTGGAGACCAAAAATAGAGTACTGTGCAATAGTCGGTGCGATAGCCCTGGATCATGTGATAACAAATGATTTTTAATATATGACATTAAATATTTCCATAAAACTTTATTTTTTAATATTTTATTCTATTTAGCATTTTAAGTGAATGATGTAGTTTTAGAAATGATTTTTATTTCAGGTATTTGACATTTTAAATATCTCGTTTTAACATAAAATTGTCAACGTTTTACTGACTTATAATATTAATAAATGTATTATATCTGGTTTTTTTTTATGTTTTAGGCATTAAGCCTAATGCCTGGACATATATTTCAGGCATTAAGTTTAAATGTAGATTTGAAAATATGTTCAGCTGCCATCTCAAATAGACTGAAACCAGTCTTGGTAGATTTAATAAGTCAAACACAAAAGGGTTTTTTAAAGGGAAGATATATTGGGGAATGCACCAGACTGATTTTTGATCTTATAGAAAAAATGGAAGGGGATGACATTCCTGGTCTGCTAGTTCTACTAGATTTTGAAAAAGCTTTTGATACAGTGGAATGGTCTTTTCTGTATAAAACTTTACAATTTTTTGGTTTTGGGGAGTCTTTTTGTTCTTGGATCAAAACCTTTTATAATGATATCAGCAGCTGTATTATAAATAATGGACACTGCTCTGATTATTTCAAATTGAGTAGGGGTGTACGTCAGGGTGATCCGTTGTCACCTTATCTATTTATATTGGTTCTAGAGTTACTCGCTGCAGCCTTAAAAAACGATAAAGATATTACTGGAGTACAGATAGAAAACTCTGAATTTCTCCTCAGCCAATATGCAGATGATTCTTCTTTAATTTTAGATGATAACCCTCAATCGTTAGAGAAGTCATTACTAGTACTGTCCCTTTTCTCAGAATGTTCTGGTTTAAAAGTAAATTTAGACAAAACAGAAGCAATATGGATTAGCTCTAAACATGGATCGGGGGAGGAATATTTCCTCCAAAATAATATAACTTGGAATCATACAGGTAAATTTAAACTCCTTGGTATTAAATTTGATCTAAATTCTCCAGACAAAACTCTTCTAAATTTCTCAGATAAACTTCAAAGTATTAATAAGATACTAAGTGCTTGGTGCTGGCAGGATTTAACATATATTGGAAAAATTACAGTTATCAAGTCTCTGGCACTACCAATTCTAATCCAAATCCTAACAGTTCTGCCAAACCCACCTGACAATATATTAAAAGATATACAAAAATCCTTTTATAAGTTTCTTTGGAATGGAAAAAGGGATAAGGTTAAGAGGGAAATACTAACAAACAGTTACGAGGATGGTGGTTTGAAAATGATTGATGTCAAACTTTTCTGTCAAGCATTAAAAATGACATGGATAAAGAAATATATAGATCCTTTAAATTTCTCTCCCTGGAAAATATTGTTAATTGATTCTTTAGAAAATTGGGGTGGAGATAAAATTTTACTACTTGGAAAAGAAGGACTGCACACAGTAGCAAGCACTTTAAACCCTTTTTGGAAAGACATTCTTGACAATTTTAGTAACCTAAAAAATGAAAAAGTGATAGATGGAAATGATGTCTTGAGCCAATCCATATGGCTAAATAGTCATATCAAAGTCAACAATACATCTCCCTGTTTGAAGAATTGGATTGAAAAGGACATTTATATTATAAACGATTTACTTGATCAAAATAAACAAATAATGAGCTATGAATTTTTTCAGGACACATATCATGTTGACACCACATTTGTGGAGTTCTATGGTATTATAAGTGCAATACCAAGACACTGGAAACACTTGATCAATACCTGTCACAATTTAATATACAAAGAGAATAAGTTTATTCATCAGTTACAGATTGACCCAAAACCCTGTAAATATTTCTAGACAGATTGTTAATAAAAACACAGTTGTACCTGTAAATATTATTAATAAGTGGTCAAATGAGTTTGATATAGAAGAAACCGAATGGTGTCTTATCTTTTCAGAATCTTTTTCATTATCAAAAAATAATAAATTGTCATGTTTTCAACATAAACTAATTCACAGAATTCTTGCTCTAAATCCCTATCTCTATAAGTGCAAGATAAAAGAAACTGAATTATGTTCCTTTTGCAATGAAGCAAAAGAAACTTATAAACACTTTTTTTGGGACTGTAATGTAACAAAAAACTTCTGGTTTTCAATAATGGACTTTCTAAAAAATATAGGTGGAAGCAATGTAAACTTGACTCCAAAAGGTATTATTTTGGGAAATGTACAGTTTGAAAGTAGTCTACCTGTACAAAATTGTCTACTTATTCTCAAATATTACTTGTATATATGCAAGTTAAAGGATATGTTACCAAACTTGAATGCAGGGTTACAATATCTTAATTCTGAAATAAAAATGGAAAAGTACTCTGCACGTCTTTTATCACCCTCTGTAGTTGGTGATTGCTTCAACATGAAATGGCAGCCTCTTGAGGTAGCATTGGCAAGTGTACATGTATGGCTAAAATAGATATGTATTTATGATTGAAAATGATATTAGTATATGTGTGTTGGGTGTCAAAAAACAATATATTATTGATTAATGTAATAATTACATGTTTATTCCTTTTTCAAAAATAAACAAATTACAAAAAAAAAAGTTTAATGCCTAGCACAATTTAGGCATTAAGCTTAATGCCCAGGCTTATTGCCTAGGATTTAAGCTTAATGCCTAATTTCACTTATTGCCGCTAACATATATATATATAAACGTCTAAAATGGTTTGTAAAACAACACCAAGTACACAAAACAAAGTGATAAAGAATTAAACACTTCGTTGAATGACAAAATTTTCGTCCCACCGAGGAACTTTATCAATGTCTATTTAAATAATATTTAGAACCAATATGGCATCTTAATTTTTAAAAAAAGTTTTTGACGGTCCATGTACGGGACAAAAGAACCAGAAATTGCACATATGAAATTACATACATAAAAGAATTGAAATCCTACATATAAATTAATGAAAGTACAATAACAATAATATAAATACACAATTGGGCTACTCATTTAAATAAATGTTCAATTAGAAATAAAAATAAAAAAAGAAAATGAGACATTATTGGTAAATGTATTAAATAGAACTGTCAAAAATATTTTTGAAAACGGTATGATACCCAAACTCAATCACAATAACGGCCCACCAAAGTGTGGAATATATACTATGGGCCGATTGAGCAAACTGCATGTTCTAATAGGACTGGAAGAGACCAACAAAAATAGGAGTCAAGAAAGGATATTATTTTTTCTCATTGATTCCATTCGGTGTGTATTTATATTATTGTTATTGTACTTTCATTAATTTATATGTAGGATTTCAATTCTTTTATGTATGTAATTTCATATGTGCAATTTCTGGTTCTTTTGTCCCATACATGAACCGTCAAAAACTTTTTTTTGAAATTAAGATGCCATATTGGTACTAAATATTATTTAAATAGACATTGATAAAGTCCCTCGGTGGGACGAAAATTTTGTCATTCAACGAAGTGTTTAATTCTTTATCACTTTGTTTTGTGTACTTGGTGTTGTTTTACAAACCATTTTAGACGTTTATGAATTTTATTTTACTTGTATAGTATCGTTATACCGTAACAATCCAACACCCCGTAAGATTGATTGTTGACTGGTTTTTCAGACGTTGTATATATATATATATATATATATATATATATACTTTATCCAAGCTTCAATTCCGTCAAATTTTGGCAAGGAGATTAAGATGTACAAAAACATCAACATACAAACAAAATGTATAGGAGTGGTAATGTAGAACACATGAGATAACACAAAATATTTACCCAATTTATCTAAAGGCTTTTCATAATCCTCGTCTTGAAATACTTTCTTTGGGAAGTTAGTCATGAGTGAGAATGTTCCTAGATCACCAGGCTTGTTAATTTCTACATATAGTCTTACAGCTGCTAAAGGTTCCTGGGCTGAAAATTTCTGTTTAAGTTGTTGTCCTTTAGGAAAGCGTATCTGAAAATCATAGAATAATTAAATTTATTATAAATTTTAACAAAACGCCCTTCTTTCGCTTTGCAAACAAACGAGCGATTTATCGATTGAGTATAATCTCATTAGCACATGCGCCGATGCACACATTTAAGCCAGGTAATAGAAAAATTATATAAAATAATTTCCTTGGTTGTTAACGGTTTAACATCTATATTCACTGAAAATAATCAACATATCTAAAATTAATAATATGTGACGTGCAATTAAAACACGCAAACACAATATTATTGTTACAGATGCTCCATCAATATGACTGACTTTCTCGTTGTAAATGTATATGTGACTGATTTTCTCGTCGTAAATGTACATGTTGATGAATTATCATCTGCTCGAATATGGCAGCATAAATTGTGTGTGACATTGTCTGCAAACATATAAATTACCGTCTTCCAATCAAAGTATACTACCGTATTTGTACTCTTTGACATATTAGAATCGAAATAACTCATGGAAGCCAGAATGTGTTTTGAGTTTTAACATGGGTTGGCAGATATTAGTAAATTCTATCACTCGCCTCTGTCTCGGGATAAAATACTAATATCCGCCAATCCAAGTTAAAACTCCCAACACATTCTGGCTTCCATGATTTATTTCTTAATTATAATAGGCTATCACTATAAATACCAAGGAGACTTACCTGTAAATGACAATATGTATACTGTACTTGTTCTTCTCACCTGGTGTTGATACTGCAGGCATCATTGTAGCAGCAGAGTTGGAGACTTACCTGTAAATGACACTCTGTATACTCTTTCTTTACACCTGGTGTAGTTGCCACAGGTGTTGTAGTAGCAGAGTTGGAGACTTACCTGCAAATGACACTCTGTATACTCTTTCTTTACACCTGGTGTAGTTGCCACAGGTGTTGTAGTAGCAGAGTTGGAGACTTACCTGTAAATGACACTCTGTATACTCTTTCTTTACGCCTGGTGTAGTTGCCACAGGTGTTGTAGTAGCAGAGTTGGAGACTTACCTGTAAATGACACTCTGTATACTCTTTTTTTACACCTGGTGTAGTTGCCACAGGTGTTGTAGTAGCAGAGTTGGAGACTTACCTGTAAATGACACTCTGTATACTCTTTCTTTACACCTGGTGTAGTTGCCACAGGTGTTGTAGTAGCAGAGTTGGAGACTTACCTGTAAATGACACTCTGTATACTCTTTCTTTACACCTGGTGTAGTTGCCACAGGTGTTGTAGTAGCAGAGTTGGAGACTTACCTGTAAATGACACTCTGTATACTCTTTCTTTACACCTGGTGTAGTTGCCACAGGTGTTGTAGCAGCAGAGTTGGAGACTTACCTGTAAATGACACTCTGTATACTCTTTCTTTACACCTGGTGTAGTTGCCACAGATGTGGTAGTAGCAGAGTTGGAGACTTACACTACAGACAGGATGGATTACGCCAAGTCCGCGCAGTCTCAGGGACGATCACGGCGCGGAAATTGAACAATTGGTATTGGGAAGTCCGTGATCTCCTCGCGGCCGAACGTGGCCAGCCAAATTGTCCATCACGGCATTCGCGGACAACACGTTATCAGCGCGGCAAGCGAGGAAAGAAACCACATAATAATAGTTTTGTTGCAGTCATGCATTCTCTTTCTCGTGTCCAAAAAAAAA
>MJUT01048693.1:160106-170410 GCA_002080005.1 Gigantidas platifrons
TGTATCTCATGAATATCTAGGTCAAGTTCGATAATGATGATTTTTCGACAAATCTAACCAGAGTTACTCCCCTTTTTTTTACTTCAAAATGGTCCTTGGATGGTCCCCTTTCAGAATTATGAGTGATACAGGTTCACCTGACCCTCTAGTTTACAGTAGTTTCAAAATTTAATCTTACGATATAACCTTGGCGTCGGGGGACCAGTGGCCAACGGCCTTTTATTATACCTCAAAATTGCTAAATATTTGGTTTTCAGATGATAACTTGGGAACAAATAGTCAGATTGAAACTAGGTTTGGTATGTAAGTGTATCTCATGAATATCTAGGTCAAGTGTGATAGCGCTCATTTTTCGACAAATCTTACCAGAGTTACTCCCCTTTTTTTACTTAAAAAATTGCTAATATTTTGGTTTCCAAATTATAACTTGTGAACAAAAAGTCAGATTGAAACTAGGTTTGGTATGTAATTGTATCTCATGAATATCTAGGTCAAGTTCGATAATGATGATTTTTTGACAAATCTAACCAGAGTTACTCCCCTTTTTTTACTTCAAAATGGTCCTTGGATGGTCCCCTTTCAGAATTATGAGTGATACAGGCTCACCTGACCCTCTAGTTTACAGTAGTTTAAAAATTTAATCTTACGATATAACTTTGGCGTCGGGAGACCAGTGGCCAACGGCCTTTTATTGTTGTACAGATGGCCGCCTTAAGGGGATATATAAGATTTAGGTATCTAAAACAGTTCTTCCTAGTTTTACTCCTGAAACAGAAAATTCTTGATGAACAGATCCCTTCAAGTTGAATGTCATCTTAAACAGGGAAAATACAATATCAAGCTTGTCGTTTTGCATTTTGTTTTAATCGTGTGATTGAACTGAATCAGGAAATGTTAATTTTATCAAAATTTGTGATGAAAATTGATTTTTTTTATGAATTCATGACAACTGAATTGTTTATAAATAAAGATATCAGTAAAACAGATGAAACCTTTCTTGACGAATGTATTTTTAAATGCAGAAAACAAAATATGAAATGTATCGTGTTGCATCTTATTTTAATCGTGTGATTGAACTGAATCAGAAAATGTTAATTTTATCAAAATTTCTGACGAAAAATGATTTTTTATGTAACCATGACAACTGAATTGTTTATAAAATACTCTTGTAATATAAAGTTGTGTTGTTTGTGAAGATTTAATGACAAAATGACAGTGAAGAGAGCTACTAGTAGCCTCTGGCTGTATGTAATCCTCTTGAAATAAATAAAGAATTAAATTAAATATCTGTTATTTACTGAGAAATTGTTTGTGTTTAAATATTGTTTTATATTTATTGTTTTAGGGTGAGACACCTCTTCACAAAGCAGCAGTGAATGACAGAACAGAGATAGTAGACCTTCTGTTAAAGTCAGGAGCCTCACCGTCTGTAGTGAACTATCTGGTAATTAAACCCTCAGCAAAACTAAGACAATCAAATATTAAACTCTTCAAGTGACGCATCATTTTACTCCTGAAACAGAAAATGTAGAGATTTATGATGTTACAAAAAAAATATGATTTGATTGCAGCCATTAACAGCTTGAAGAGACTGATTTGTAATACAAGGAATGGAGAAAGTATCAAATGTGTCGTGTGACATCTAGTTTTAATTATCTCATTGAACTGAAACAGAACATGTTAATTTTATCAAAATTTCTGACGAAAAATGATTTTTTATGTAACCATGACAACTGAATTGTTTATAAAATACTCTTGTAATATAAAGTTGTGTTGTTTGTGAAGATTTAATGACAAAATGTCTGTTATTTACTGAGAAATTGTTTGTGTTTAAATATTGTTTTATATTTATTGTTTTAGGATCAGACACCTCTTCACTGGGCAGCATTGTATGGCAGAACAGAGGTAGTAGACCTTCTGTTAAAGTCAGGAGCCTCACCATCTGTAGTGGACAAGATGGTAATTAAACCCTCAGTAAAACTAAGACAATCAAATATTAAACTCTTCAAGTGACGCGTCATTTTACTCCTGAAACAGAAAATGTAGAGATTTATGATGTTAGGAAAAAATATGATTTGATGGCAGCCATTAACAGCTTGAACAGACTGATTTGTTACAAGGAATGGAGAAAGTATCACACATGTCGTGTGGCATCTAGTTTTAATTATCTCATTGAACTGAAACAGAAAATGTTAATTTTATTGGAATTTGTGATGGAAAATGTTTTTTTTATGAATTTGACAATAAAACTGAATTCTTGATGAACAGATCCCTTCAAGTTGAATGTCATCTTAAACAGAGAAAATAAAATATCAAGCATGTCGTGTTGCATTTTGTTTTAATCGTGTGATTGAGCTGAATCAGAAAATGTTAATTTTATCAAAATTTCTGACGAAAAATGATTTTTTATGTAACCATGACAACTGAATTGTTTATAAAATACTCTTCTAATATAAAGTTGTGTTGTTTGTGAAGATTTAATGACAAAATATCTGTTATTTACTGAGAAATTGTTTGTGTTTAAATATTGTTTTATATTTATTTTTTAGGGTCAGACACCTCTTCACAGAGCAGCAGAGGAGCACAAGACAGAGGTAGTAGACCTTCTGTTAAAGTTAGGAGCCTCACCGTCTGTAGTGGACAAGAAGGTAATGAAACCCTCAGTAAAACTAAGACAATCAAATATTAAACTCTTCAAGTGACGCGTCATTTTACCTCCGAAACAGAAAATGTAGAGATTTATGATGTTACAAAAAAAATAGATTAGATGGCAGCCATTAACTGCTTGAACAGACTGATTTGTTACAAGGAATGGAGAAAGTATCAAGCGTATCGTGTGGCATCTAGTTTTAATTATCTCATTGAACTGAAACAGAAAATGTTAATTTTATTGGAATTTGTGACGAAAAATGTTTTTTTTTAAATTTTGACAATAAAACTGAATTCTTGATGAACAGATCCCTTCAAGTTGAATGTCATCTTAAACAGAGAAAATACAATAGCAAGTGTGTCGTGTTGCATTTTGTTTTAATCGTGTGATTGAGCTGAATCAGAAAATGTTAATTTTATCAAAATTTCTCACGAAAATTGATTTTTTTATGACTTTATGACAACTGAATTGTTTATAAATAAAGATGTCAGTAAAACAGATTAAACCTTTCTAAACGAATGTATTTTTAAATGCTGAAAACAAAATATGAAATGTATTGTGTTGCATCTTATTTTAATCGTGTGATTGAACTGAATCAGAAAATGTTAATTTTATCAAAATTTCTGACGAAAAATGATTTTTTATGTAACCATGACAACTGAATTGTTTATAAAATACTCTTGTAATATAAAGTTGTGTTGTTTGTGAAGATTTAATGACAAAATGTCTGTTATTTACTCAGAAATTGTTTGTGTTTAAATATTGTTTTATATTTATTGTTTTAGGGTCTGACACCTCTTCACGAGGCAGCAGGGAGTGGCAGAACAGAGGTAGTAGACCTTCTGATAAAGTCAGGAGCCTCACAGTCTGTAGTTAACAATGAGGTAATTAATCCCTCAGTAAAACTAAGACAATCAAATATTAAACTCTTTAAGTGACACATCATTAAGTCTCCCCTTCCGGGCCATAACATTTTTTTCTTTCGAGATAGGTCAATAATATTTGGTATGTGGGTGTATGACCATAAGGCGGTGTGTCGTGTACCATAATGACCTTCGTGGGACCTTGACCTTTGACCTGAAGGTCAAATAATTGTTTTTTAAACAGTATTTTCTTGTCCGGGCCATAACATTTTTGTCTTTCAAGATAGGTCAATGATATTTGGTATGTAGGTGTATGACCATAAGGCGGTGTGTCGCATACCGTAATGACCTTTGTGGGACCTTGACCTTTGACCTCAAGGTAAAATAATTCAAATAAATCCAATAAAACTGTTCATTGGAAGATAGTTCGTAGGTACATGACCATAAGGCGGTGTATCTCGTATGATAATGACCTCCGTGGGACCTGGACCTTTGACCTGAATGTAAAATAATTGTTTTTTATATAGTATTTTCTTGTCCGGGCCATAACATTTTTGGCTTTCGAGATTGGTCAATGATATTTGGTTTGTGGGTGCATGACTATAAGGTGGTGTGTCGTTTACCGTAATGACCTTCGTGGTACCTTGACCTTTGACCTGAAGATCAAATAATTGTTTTTTAAACAGTATTTTCTTGTCCGGGCCATAACATTTTTGTCTTTCAAGATAGGTCAATGATATTTGGTATGTGGGTGTATGACCATAAGGCGGTGTGTCGTGTACTGTAATCATCTTCGTGTGACCTCAAGGTAAAATAATTGTTTTTTAAATAGTAGTTTCTTGTCCATCCGTAACATTTTTTTTTCTTTCGAAATAGGTCAATGATATTTGGTATGTGGGTGCATGACCATAAGGCGGTGTGTCGCGTCCCATAATGACCTTCGTGGGACCTGGACCTTTGACGTCGAGGTCAATAATTGTTTTTTAAATAGTATTTTCTTGTCTGGGCAATAACATTTTTGTCTTTTAAGATAAGTCAATGCTATTTGGTATGTAGGTGCATGACCATAAGGCGGTATGTCGTCTACCGTAATGACCTTCGTGGGACCTTGACCTTTGACCTCAAGGTAAAATAATTCAAATAAATCCAACAAAGCTGTTCATTGGAAGATAGATCGTAGGTGCATTGCCATAAGGCGGTGTGTCGTGTACCGTAATGACTTCCGTGGGATCTTGACCTTTGACGTCAATGTCAAATAATTGTTTTTTAAATAGTATTTTTTTGTCCTGGCCATAATATTTTTGAGTTTCGATATAGGTCAATGATATTTGGTATGTGGGTGTATGACGATAAGATGGTGTGTCCTGTACCGTAATGATCTTCGTGGGACCTTGACCTTTGACCTCAAGGTAAACTAATTGTTTTTAAATAGTATTTTCTTGTCCGGGCCGTAACATTTTGTCTTTCGAGATAGGACAATGATATTTGGTATGTGGGTGGATGACCATAAGGGTGTGTGTCACGTACCGTAATGACCTTCGTGGGAACTTGACCTTTGACCTCAAGGTCAAATAACTGTTTTTTAAATAGTATTTTCTTGTCCGGGCCATAACATTTTTGTCTTTCCAGGTAGGGAAATGATATTTGGTATGTGGGTGCATGACCATAAGGCTGTATGTCACATACTGTAATGACTGTCGTAGGACATTGAACTTTGACCTCATGGTAAAATCATTCAAATAAATCCAACAAAACTGTTCATTGGAAGATAGTTCGTATGTGCATGACCATAAGGCGATGTGTCGCATACCGTAATGACCTTTGTGGGACCTTGACCTTTGACCTCAAGGTAAAATAATTCAAATAAATCCAGCAAAACTGTTCATTGGAAGATAGTTCGTAGGTGCATGACCATAAGGCGGTGTGTCTCGTATGATAATGATCTCCGTGGGACCTTGACCTTTGACCTGAATGTAAAATAATTGTTTTTTATATAGTATTTTCTTGTCCGGGCCATAACATTTTTGGCTTTCGAGATTGGTCAATGATATTTGGTTTGTGGGTGCATGACTATAAGGCGGTGTGTCGTTTACCGTAATGACCTTCGTGGGACCTTGACCTTTGATGTCAAGGTCAAATAATTGTATTTAAATAGTATCGTTCAACTCATAATGTGTAACTTATTGTTGTACAGATGGCCGCATTAAGGGGAGATATAAGTTTTAGGTATATAAAACAGTTCTTCCTAGTTTTACTCCTGAAACAGAAAATGTAGAGAATGATGACGTTACAAAAAAATATGATTTGCTGGCAGCCATTAACAGCTTGGACAGACTGATTTTTTACAAGGAATGGAGAAAGTATCAAACGTGTCGTGTGGCATCTAGTTTTAATTATCTCATTGAACTAAAACAGAAAATGTTAATTTTATTGGATTTTGTGATGAAAAATGTTTTTTTTATGAATTTGACAATAAAACTGAATTCTTTATGAACAGATCCCTTCAAGTTGAATATCATCTTAAACAGAGAAAATACAATAGCAAGCGTGTCGTGTTGCATTTTGTTTTAATCGTGTGATTGAACTGAATCAGGAAATGATAATTTCATCAAAATTTCTGACGAAAATTGTTTTTTTTATGAATTCATGACAACTGAATTGTTTATAAATAAAGATGTCAGTAAAACAGATGAAACCTTTCATGATGAATGCATTTTTAAATGCAGAAAACAAAATATAAAATGTATTGTGTTGCATCTTATTTTAAACGTGTGATTGAACTGAATCAGAAAATGTTAATTTTATCAAAATTTCTGACGAAAAATGATTTTTTTATGTAACCATGACAACTGAATTGTTTATAAAATACTCTTGTAATATAAAGTTGTGTTGTTTGTGAAGATTTAATGACAAAATGTCTTATTTACTGAGAAATTGTTTGTGTTTAAATATTGTTTTATACTTATTGTTTTAGGGCTGGACACCTCTTCACTGGGCAGCACGGAATGGCAGAATAGAGGTAGTAGACCTTCTGATAAAGTCAGGAGCCTCACCGTCTGTAGTGGACAAGATGGTAATTAAACCCTCAGTAAAACAAAGACAATCAAATATTAAACTCTTCAAGTGATGCGTCATTTTACTCCTGAAACAGAAAATGTAGAGATTTATGATGATACAAAAAAAATATGATTTGATGGCAGCCATTAACAGCTTGAATAGACTGATTTGTTACAAGTAATGGAGAAAGTATCACACGTGTCGTGTGGCATCTAGTTTTAATTATCTCATTGAACTGAAACAGAAAATGTTAATTTGATTGGAATTTGTGACGGTAAAAGTTTTTTTTTATGAATTTGACAATAAAACTGAATTCTTGATGAACAGATCCCTTCAAGTTGAATGTCATCTTAAACAGAGAAAATACAATATCAAGTGTGTCGTTTTGCATTTTGTTTTAATCGTGTGATTGAGCTGAATCAGAAAATGTTAATTTTATCAAAATTTCTGACGAAAATTGATTTTTTTATGACTTTATGACAACTGAATTGTTTATAAATAAAGATGTCAGTAAAACAGATGAAACCTTTCTTGACGAATGTATTTTTAAATGCAGAAAACAAAATATGAAATGTATTGTGTTGCATCTTATTTTAGTCGTGTGATTGAACTGAATCAGAAAATGTTAATTTTATCAAAATTTCTGACGAAAAATGATTTTTTATGTAACCATGACAACTGAATTGTTTATAAAATACTCTTGTAATATAAAGTTGTGTTGTTTGTGAAGATTTAATGACAAAATGTCTGTTATTTACTGAGAAATTGTTTGTGTTTAAATATTGTTTTATATTTATTGTTTAAGGGTCAGACACCTCTTCACGAGGCAGCAGGGAGTGGCAGAACAGAGGTGGTAGACCTTCTGATAAAGTCAGGAGCCTCACAGTCTGTAGTTAACAATGAGGTAATTAATCCCTCAGTAAAACTAAGACAATCAAATATTAAACTCTTCAAGTGACACATCATTAAGTCTCCCCTTCCGGGTCATAACATTTTTTTTCTTTCGAGATAGGTCAATGATATTTGGTATGTGGGAACATGACCATAAGGCGGTGTGTCGCGTACCATAATGACCTTCGTGGGACCTGGACCTTTGACGTCAAGGTCAAATAATTGTTTTTTAAACAGTATTTACTTGTCTGGGCAATAACATTTTTGTCTTTTAAGATAGGTCAATGATATTTGGTATGTAGGTGCATGACAAGAAGGCGGTATGTCGTGTACTGTAATGACCTTCGTGGGACCTTGACCTTTGACCTCAAGGTAAAATAATTCAAATAAATCCAACAAAGCTGTTCATTGGAAGATAGATCGTAGGTGTATTGCCATAAGGCGGTGTGTCGTGTACCGTAATGACTTTCGTGGGATCTTGACCTTTGACATCAAGGTCAAATAATTGTTTTTTAAATAGTATTTTTTTGTCCTGACCATAACATTTTTGAGTTTCGATATAGGTCAATGATATTTGGTATGTGGGTGTTTGACCATAAGGTGGTGTGTCCTGTACCGTAATGATCTTCGTGGGACCTTGACCTTTGACCTCAAGGTAAAAAAATATTTTTTTTCATAGTATTTTCTTGTCTGGGCCGTATTATTTTTGTCTTTCGAGATAGGTCAATGATATTTGGTATGTAGGTGCATGACCAGAAGGCGGTATGTCGTGTACCGTAATGACCTTCGTGGGAACTTTACCTTTGACCTCAAGGTCAAATAACTGTTTTTTAAATACTATTTTCTTGTCCAGGCCATAATATTTTTGTGTTTCGAGATAGGTCAATGATATTTGGTATGTGGGTGTATGACCATAAGGTGGTGTGTCATGTGCCGTAATGATCTTCGTGGGACATTGACCTTTGTCCCCAAGGTTAAATAATTGTTTTTTTCAGTAGTATTATCTTGTTCGGGCCACAACATCTTTGTTTTTCGAGATAGGTCAATGATATTTGGTATGTGGGTATATGACCATAAGGCGGTATGTCACGTACCATAATGATCTTCATGGGACCTTGGCCTTTGACCTCAAGATGAAATAATTGTTTTTTAAATAGTATTTTCTTGTCCGGGCCATAACATTTTTGTCTTTTGAGATAGGTCAATGATATTTGGTATGTGGGTGCATGACCATAAGGCAGTGTGTCGTGTACCGTAATGACCTTCATAGGACCTTGACCTTTGACCTGAAGGTCAAATAACTTTTTAAAATAGTATTTTCTTGTCCAAACCATAACATTTTTGTCTTTCCAAGTAGGTCAATGATATTTGGTATGAGGGTGCATGACCATAAGGCTGTATGTCGCATACCGTAATGAACTTCGTGGGACCTTGACCTTTGACCTCAAGGTAAAATCATTCAAATAAATCAAACAAAACTGTTCATTGGAAGATAGTTCGTAGGTGCATGACGATAAGGCGGTGTGTCGCGTACCATAATGACCTTCGTGGGACCTGGACCTTTGACGTCAAGGTCAAATAATTGTTTTTTAAATAGTATTTTCTTGTCTGGCAATAACATTTTTGTCTTTTATGATAGGTCAATGATATTTGGTATGTAGGTGCATGACCAGAAGGCGGTATGTCATGTACCGTAATGACCTTCGTGGGACCTTGACCTTTGACCTGAAGGTAAAATAATTCAAATAAATCCAACAAAGCTGTTCATTGGAAGATAGATCGTAGGTGCATTGCCATGAGGCGGTGTGTCGTGTACCGTAATGACTTTCGTGGGATCTTGACCTTTGACGTCAAGGTCAAATAATTGTTTTTTAAATAGTATTTTTTTGTCCTGGCCATAACATTTTTGAGATTCGATATAGGTCAATGATATTTGGTATGTGGGTGTATGACCATAAGGTGGTGTGTCCTGTACCGTAATGATCTTCGTGGGAACTTGACCTTTGACCTCAAGGTAAAACAATATTTTTTTTAATAGTATTTTCTTGTCCGGGTCGTAACATTTTTGTCTTTCGAGATAGGTCAATGATATTTGGTATGTGGGTGCATGACCATAAGGGTGTGTGTCACGTACCGTAATGACCTTCGTGGGGACTTGACCTTTGACCTCAAGGTCAAATAATTGTTTTTTTAAGTAGTATTTTCTTGTTTCGGGCCATAACATCTTTATCTTTCGAGATAGGTCAATGATATTTGGTATGTGGGTATATGACCATAAGGCGGTGTGTCACGTACCATAATGATCTTCATGGGACCTTGGCCTTTGACCTCAAGATGAAATAATTGTTTTTTAAATAGTATTTTCTTGTCCAGGCCATAACATTTTTATCTTTCGAGATAGGTCAATGATATTTGGTATATGGGTGTATGGCAATAAGGCGGTGTGTCATGTACCATAATGACCTTCATGGGACCTTGGCCTTTGACCTCAAGGTCAAATAATTCAAATAAATCCAACAAAACTGTTCATTGAAATATAGTTCGTAGGTGGATGACCATAAGGCAGTGTGTCGCGTACCGTAATCATCTTCGTGCAGGGATGATTCCAGTTATTTTAAAATGGGTCCCCTACACAGAATTGAAGCTAGGTGTGGCATGTAAGTGTATCTTATGAATATTTAGGTCAAGTTCGATAATGACAATTTTTCGAATTTTTATTAGAGTTGTGCCCCTTTTTATACCTCAAAATTGCTAAATATTTGGTTTCCAGATGATAACTTGGGAACAAATAGTCAGATTGAAACTAGGTTTGGTATGTAAGTGTATCTCATGAATATCTAGGT
>MJUT01048693.1:174991-188966 GCA_002080005.1 Gigantidas platifrons
TTTTAATCGTGTGATTGAACTGAATCAGAAAATGTTAATTTTATCAAAATTTCTGACGAAAATTGATTTTTTATGTAACCATGACAACTGAATTGTTTATAAAATACTCTTGTAATAAAAAGTTGTGTTGTTTGTGAAGATTTAATGACAAAATGTCTGTTATTTACTGAGAAATTGTTTGTGTTTAAATATTGTTTTATATTTATTTTTTTAGGGTCTGACACCTCTTCACGAGGCAGCCGGGAGTGGCAGAACAGAGGTAGTAGACCTTCTGTTAAAGTCAGGAGCCTCACAGTCTGTAGTTAACAATGAGGTAATTAATCCCTCAGTAAAACTAAGACAATCAAATATTAAACTCTTCAAGTGACACATCATTAAGTCTCCCCTTCCGGGCCATAACATTTTTGTCTTTCGAGATAGGTCAATGGTATTTGGTATGTGGGTGCATGACTATAAGGCGGTGTGTCGTGTACCATAATGACCTACATGGGACCTGGACCTTTGACCTGAAGGTCAAATAATTGTTTTTTAAATAGTATTTTCTTGTCCGGGCCATAACATTTTTGTCTTTCAAGATAGGTCAATGATATTTGGTATGTGGGTGTATGACCATAAGGCGGTGTGTCGCATACCGTAATGACCTTTGTGGGACCTTGACCTTTGACCTCAAGGTAAAATAATTAAAATAAATCCAACAAAATTGTTCATTGGAAGATAGTTCGTAGGTGCATGACGATAAGGCGGTGTATCTCGTATGATAATGACCTCCGTGGGACCTTGACCTTTGACCTGAATGTAAAATAATTGTTTTTTATATAGTATTTTCTTGTCCGGGCCAGAACATTTTTGGCTTTCGAGATTGGTCAATGATATTTGGTTTGTGGGTGCATGACCATTAAGTCTCCCCTTCCGGGCCATAACATTTTTGTCTTTCGAGATAGGTCAATGGTATTTGGTATGTGGGTGCATGACTATAAGGCGGTGTGTCGTTTACCATAATGACCTTCGTGGGACCTTGACCTTTGACCTGAAGGTCAAATAATTGTTTTTTAAACAGTATTTTCTTGTCCGGGCCATAATATTTTTGTCTTTCAAGATAGGTCAATGATATTTGGTATGTGGGTGTATGACCATAAGGCGGTGTGTCGTGTACTGTAATCATCTTCGTGTGACCTTGACCTTTGACCTCAAGGTAAAATAATTGTTTTTTTTAAATAGTAGTTTCTTGTCCATCCGTAACATTTTTTTTTCTTTCGAGATAGGTCAATGATATTTGGTTTGTGGGAGCATGACCATAAGGTGGTGTGTCGCGTACCATAATGACCTTCGTGGGACCTGGACCTTTGACGTCAAAGTCAAATAATTGTTTTTTAAATAGTATTTTCTTGTCTGGGCAATAACATTTTTTGTCTTTATGATAGGTCAATGATATTTGGTATGTAGGTGCATGACCATAAGGCGGTATGTCGTGTACCGTAATGCCCTTCGTGGGACTTTGATCTTTGACCTCAAGGTAAAATAATTCAAATAAATCCAACAAAGCTGTTCATTGGAAGATAGATCGTAGGTGCATTGCCATAAGGCGGTGTGTCGTGTACCGTAATGACTTTCGTGGGATCTTGACCTTTGACGTCAAGGTCAAATAATTGTTTTTTAAATAGTATTTTTTGTCCTGACCATAACATTTTTGAATTTCGATATAGGTCAATGATATTTGGTATGTGGGTGTATGACCATAAGATGGTGTGTCCTGTACCGTAATGATCTTCGTGGGACCTTGACCTTTGACCACAAGGTAAAATAATTGTTTTTAAATAGTATTTTCTTGTCTGGGCCATAACATTTTTGTCTTTCGAGATAGGTCAATGATATTTGGTATGTGGGTGCATGACCATAAGGTGGTGTGTCGCGTACCGTAAAGACCTTCGTGGGACCTTGACGTCTTTGATGTCATGGTCAAATAATATTTTTTTTTATAGTATTTTCTTGTCCGGGCCGTAACATTTTTGTCTTTCGTGATAGGTCAATGATATTTGGTATGGGGGTGCATGACCATAAGGGTGTGTGTCACGTACCGTAATGACCTTCGTGGGAACTTGACTTTTGACCTCAAGGTCAAATAACTGTTTTTTAAATAGTATTTTCTTGTTCGGGCCATAACATTTTTGTCTTTCCAGGTAGGTCAATGATATTTGGTATGTGGGTGCATGACCATAAGGCTGTATGTCGCATCATGTAATGACCGTCGTGGGACCTGACCTTTGATCTCATGGCAAAATCATTCAAATAAATCCAACAAAACTGTTCATTGGAAGATAGTTCGTAGGTGCATGACCATAAGGCGGTGTGTCGCATACCGTAATGACCTTTGTGGGACCTTGACCTTTGACCTCAAGGTAAAATAATTCAAATAAATCCAACAAAACTGTTCATTGGAAGATAGTTCGTAGGTGCATGACCATAAGGCAGTGTGTCTCGTATGATAATGACCTCCGTGGGACCTTGACCTTTGACCTGAATGTAAAATAATTGTTTTTTATATAGTATTTTCTTGTCCGGGCCATAACATTTTTGGCTTTCGAGATAGGTGAATGATATTTGGTTTGTGGGTGCATGACCATAAGGGTGTGTGTCACATACGTAATGACCATCGTGGGAACTTGACCTTTGACCTCAAGGTCAAATAATTGTTTTTTAAATAGTATTTTCTTGTCTGGGCCATAACATTTTTGTCTTTCCAGGCAGGTCAATGATATTTGGTATGTGGGTGCATGACCATAAGGCTGTATGTCGCATCATGTAATGACCATCGTGGGACCTGACCTTTGACCTCATGGTAAAATCATTCAAATAAATCCAACAAAACTGTTCATTGGAAGATAGTTTGTAGGTGCATGACGATAAGGCGGTGTGTCGCATACCGTAATGACCTTTGTGGGACCTTGACCATTGACCTCAAGGTAAAATAATTCAAATAAATCCAGCAAAACTGTTCATTGGAAGATAGTTCGTAGGTGCATGACCATAAGGCAGTGTGTCTCATATGATAATGACCTCCGTGGGACCTTGACCTTTGACCTGAATGTAAAATAATTGTTTTTTATATAGTATTTTCTTGTCCGGGCCATAACATTTTTGGCTTTCGAGATTGGTCAATGATATTTGGTTTGTGGGTGCATGACTATAAGCCGGTGTGTCGTTTACCGTAATGACCTTCGTGGGACCTTGACCTTTGATGTCAAGGTCAAATAATTGTATTTAAATAGTATCGTTCAACTCATAATGTGTAATTTATTGTTGTACAGATGGCCGCATTAAGGGGAGATATAAGTTTTAGGTATATAAAACAGTTCTTCCTAGTTTTACTCCTGAAACAGAAAATGTAGAGATTGATGACGTTACAAAAAATATGATTTGCTGGCAGCCATTAACAGCTTGAACAGACTGATTTTTTACAAGGAATGGAGAAAGTATCAAACGTGTCGTGTGGCATCTAGTTTTAATTATCTCATTGAACTGAAACAGAAAATGTTAATTTTATTGGAATTTGTGATGAAAAATGTTTTTATATGAATTTGACAATAAAACTGAATTCTTTATGAACAGATCCCTTTAAGTTGAATATCATCTTATACAGAGAAAATACAATAGCAAGCGTGTCATGTTGCATTTTGTTTTAATCGTGTGATTGAACTGAATCAGGAAATGTTAATTTCATCAAAATTTCTGACGAAAATTGTTTTTTTTTATGAATTCATGACAACTGAATTGTTAATAAATAAAGATGTCAGTAAAACAGACGAAACCTTTCATGATGAATGCATTTTTAAATGCAGAAAACAAAATATAAAATGTATTGTGTTGCATCTTATTTTAAACGTGTGATTGAACTGAATCAGAAAATGTTAATTTTATCAAAATTTCTGACGAAAAATGATTTTTTTATGTAACCATGACAACTGAATTGTTTATAAAATACTCTTGTAATATAAAGTTGTGTTGTTTGTGAAGATTTAATGACAAAATGTCTTATTTACTGAGAAATTGTTTGTGTTTAAATATTGTTTTATACTTATTGTTTTAGGATCAGACACCTCTTCACTGGGCAGCACGGAATGGCAGAATAGAGGTAGTAGACCTTCTGATAAAGTTAGGAGCTTCACTGTCTGTAGTGGACAAGATGGTAATTAAACCCTCAGTAAAACTAAGACAATCAAATATTAAACTCTTCAAGTGATGCGTCATTTTACTCCTGAAACAGAAAATGTAGAGATTTATGATGATACAAAAAAAATATGATTTGATGGCAGCCATTAACGGCTTGAATAGACTGATTTGTTACAAGTAATGGAGAAAGTATCACACGTGTCGTGTAGCATCTAGTTTTAATTATCTCATTGAACTGAAACAGAAAATGTTAATTTGATTGGAATTTGTGACTGTAAAAGTTTTTTTTATGAATTTGACAATAAAACTGAATTCTTGATGAACAAATGCCTTCAAGTTGAATGTCATCTTAAACAGAGAAAATACAATATCAAGTGTGTCGTTTTGCATTTTGTTTTAATCGTGTGATTGAGCTGAATCAGAAAATGTTAATTTTATCAAAATTTCTGACGAAAATTGATTTTTTTATGACTTTATGAAAACTGAATTGTTTATAAATAAAGATGTCAGTAAAACAGATTAAACCTTTTATGATGAATGTATTTTTAAATGCAGAAAACAAAATATAAAATGTATTGTGTTGCATCTTATTTTAATCGTGTGATTGAACTGAATCAGAAAATATTAATTTTATCAAAATTTCTGATGAAAAATGATTTTTTATGTAACCATGACAACTGAATTGTTTATAAAATACTCTTGTAATATAAAGTTGTGTTGTTTGTGAAGATTTAATGACAAAATGTCTGTTATTTACTGAGAAATTGTTTGTGTTTAAATATTGTTTTATATTTATTGTTTTAGGGTCAGACACCTCTTCACGAGGCAGCAGGGAGTGGCAGAACAGAGGTAGTAGACCTTCTGTTAAAGTCAGGAGCCTCACAGTCTGTAGTTAACAATGAGGTAATTAATCCCTCAGTAAAACTAAGACAATCAAATGTTAAACTCTTCAAGTGACACACCATTAAGTCTCCCCTTCCGGGCCATAACATTTTTTTTCTTTCGAGATAGGTCAATGATATTTGGTATGTGGCAGCATGACCATAAGGAGGTGTGTCGCGTACCATAATGACCTTCGTGGGACCTGGACCTTTGACATCAAGGTCAAATAATTGTTTTTTAAATAGTATTTACTTGTCTGGGCAATAACATTTTTGTCTTTTAAGATAGGTCAATGATATTTGGTATGTAGGTGCATGACCATAAGGTGGTATGTCGTGTACCGTAATGACCCCCGTGGGACCTTGACCTTTGACCTCAAGGTAAAATAATTCAAATAAATCCAACAAAGCTGTTCATTGGAAGATAGATCGTAGGTGCATTGCCATAAGGCGGTGTGTCGTGTACCGTAATGACTTTCGTGGGATCTTGACCGTTGACGTCAAGGTCAAATAATTGTTTTTTAAAAGTATTTTTTTCTCCTGGCCATAACATTTTTGAGTTTAGATATAGGTCAATGATATTTGGTATGTGGGTGTATGACCATAAGGTGGTGTGTCCTGTACCGTAATGATGTTCGTGGGACCTTGACCTTTGACCTTAAGGTAAAATAATTGTTTTTAAATAGTATTTTCTTGTCTGGGCCATAACATTTTTGTCTTTCGAGATAGGTCAATGATATTTGGTGTGTGGGTGCATGACCATAAAGTGGTGTGTCGCGTACCATAATGACCTTTGTGGGACTTTGACCTTTGACCTCAAGGTCAAATAACTGTTTTTTAAATAGTATTTTCTTGTCCGGGCCATAACATTTTTGTGTTTCGAGATAGGTCAATGATATTTGGTATGTGGGTGTTTGACCATAAGTCGGTGTGTCGCGTACCAAAATGATCTTCGTGGGACCTTGGCCTTTGACCTCAAGATGAAATAATTGTTTTTTAAATAGTATTTTCTTGTCCGGGCCATAACATTTTTGTCTTTCGAGATAGGTCAATGATATTTGGTATGTGGGTGCATGACCATAAGGCGGTGTGTCGCATACCGTAATGACCTTCGTAGGACCTTGACCTTTGACCTCAAGGTCAAATAACTTTTTTAAATAGTATTTTCTTGTCCGAACCATAACATTTTTGTCTTTCCAAGTAGGTGAATGATATTTGGTATGTGGGTGGATGACCATAAGGCGGTATGTCGCATACTGTAATGACCTTCGTGGGACCTTGAGCTTTGACCTCAAGGTAAAATCATTCAAATAAATCAAGCAAAACTGTTGATTGGAAGATAGTTCGTAGGTGCATGACGATAAGGCGGTGTGTCGCGTACCGTAATGACCTTTGTGGGTCCTTGGCCTTTGACCTCAAGGTCAAATAATTGTTTTTTAAATAGTATTTTATTGTCCTGGCCATAACATTTTTTTCTTTCGAGATAGATCTGATATTTGGTATGTGGGTGCAGGACCATAAGGCGGTGTGTCGCATACAATAATGAACTTCATGGGACCTTGACCTTTGACCTCAAGGTCCAATAATTCAAATGAATCCAACAAAACTGTTCATTGGAAGATAGTTGATAGGTGCATGACCATAAGGCGGTGTGTCGCATACTGTAATGACCTTTGTGGGACGTTGACCTTTGACCTCAAGGTCAAATAATATTTTTTAAATAGTATTTTCATGTCCGGGCCATAACATTTTTGTCTTTTGAGATAGGTCAATGATATTTGGTATGTGGGTGCATTACCATAAGGTGGTGTGTCACGTAACATAATGACCTTTGTGGGTCCTTGGCCTTTGACCTCAAGATGAAATAATTGTTTTTTAAATAGTATTTTCTTGTCCGGGCCATAACATTTTTATCTTTCGAGATAGGTCAATGATATTTGGTATGTGGGTGAATGACCATAAGGCGGTGTGTCGCGTACCGTAATGACCTTCGTAGGACCTTGACCTTTGACCTCAAGGTCAAATAACTTTTTTAAATAGTATTTTCTTGTCCGAACCATAACATTTTTGTCTTTCCAAGTAGGTCAATGATATTTGGTATGTGGGTGCATGACCATAAGGCTGTATGTCGCATACTGTAATGACCTTCGTGGGACCTTGACTTTTGACCTCAAGGTAAAATCATTCAAATAAAACCAGCAAAAGTGTTCATTGGAAGATAGTTCGTAGGTGCATGACGATAATGCGGTGTGTCGCGTACCATAATGACCTTTGTGGGTCCTTGACCTTTGACCTCAAGGTCAAATAATTGTTTTTTAAATAGTATTTTATTGTCCTGGCCATAACATTTTTGTCTTTCGAGATAGATCTGATATTTGGTATGTGGGTGCAGGACCATAAGGCGGTGTGTCGCGTACCGTAATGACCTTTGTGGGACCTTGACCTTTGACCTCAAGGTAAAATAATTATTTTTTAAAAGTGTTTCCCTGTCCGGGCCATAACATTTTTGTCTTTCGAGATAGGTCAATGATATTGGGTATGTGGGTGCATGACAATAAGGCGGTGTGTCGCGTACCGTAATGACCTTTGTGGGACCTTGACCTTTGACCTCAAGGTAAAATAATTATTTTTTAAATAGTGTTTCCCTGTCCGGGCCATAACATTTTTGTCTTTCGAGATAGGTCAATGATATTTGGTATGTGGGTGCATGACAATAAGGCGGTGTGTCGCGTACCATAATGACCTTCATGGGACCTTGACCTTTGACCTCAAGGTCAAATAATATTTTTTAAATAGTATTTTCTTGTCCGGGCCATAATATTTTTGTCTTTTGAGATAGGTCAATGATATTTGGTATGTGGGTGCATGACCATAAGGTGGTGTGTCACGTACCATAATGACCTTTGTGGGTCCTTGGGCTTTGACCTCAAGGTCAAATAATTCAAATAAATCCAACAAAACTTCATTGGAAGATAGTTCGTAGGTGCATGACCATAAGACGGTGTGTCGCGTACAGTAATGACCTCCATGGGACCTTGACCTTTGACCTCAAGGTAAAATAATTGTTTTTTAAAAAGTATTTTCTTGTCCCGGCCATAACATTTTTGTCTTTCGAGATTGGTCAATGATATTTGGTATGTGGGTGCACGACTATACGTCTGTGTGTCGCGTACCGTAATGACCTTCATGGGACCTTGACCTTTGACCTCAAGGTCAAATAATTGTTTTTTAAATAGTATCGTTCAACTCATAGTGTGTAACTTATTGTTGTACAGATGGCCGCATTAAGGGGAGACATAAGTTTTAGGTATATAAACAGTTCTTGCTAGTTTTACTCCTGAAACAGAAAATATAGAGATTGATGACGTTACAAACAAAATATGATTTGATGGCAGCCATTAACAGCTTGAACAGACTGATTTGTTACAAGGAATAGAGAAAGTATCGAGCTTGTCGTGTGGCATCTAGTTTTAATTAGATCACTTCCTTGCCCCTCCATAAAAATCAAATGGTTGCTCCCTTGTAGACTTCAAGGAAATGTAAAATACTGTTGCAGGAGCATAGTTAAAGGTTGAAATAAACGAAATTCATTACTTGTAGAGCTAGTCCTGAAACTCATGACTTACTATGTGTTCTTTTTTTGTATGGATTTTTTTTTGCTACACGTGTAGCAAAAAGAACAACAAAAATCCAAATTAAAAAAGAGCTACACAGTAAATCATGAAATTCAGGACTATTGTAGGGCATCATATGTAGCTGCATTTTGGGAAGAACTACTGATGTTTTAACAGAAGAAATTGTTTGTGAATAAAATCCCCTTTAAGAATTATGGTTGATGAACCCAACCGCCAACAAACATGGCCACTACTGTTACTAAAAATAGAAAATTTGAAATATTTTTCTAGATTCCTTTTGTCAAATCAAATACTAACCTGCAGCCACTAGGAAATCAGGTGAGCTATACAGGCTCACTCAGGTGAGCCTCTAGTTTAAATAGTATTTTCTTCTCCGGGCCATAACATTTTTGTCCTTCAAGATAAGTCAATGATATTTGGTATGTGGGTGCACGACCATAAGGGGGTATGTCACGTACCGTAATGACCTTCGTGGGACCTTGACCTTTGACCTCAAGGTAAAATAATTCAAATAAATCCAACAAAACTGTTCATTGGAAGATAGTTTGTAGGTGCATGGCCATAAGGCGGTGTGTCGCGTACGTAATGACCTTCGTGGGACCTTGACCTTTGACCTCAAGGTCAAATAATTGTATTTTAAATAGTATTTTCTTGTCCGGACCATAACGTTTTTGTCCTTCAAGATAGGTCAATGATATTTGGTATGTGGATGCATGACCATAAGGTAGTATATCACATACCACTTTGACCTTCGTGGGACCTTGACCTTTGACCTCAAGTTCAAATAATTGTTTTTTAAATAGTATTTTGTTGTCCATGCCGTAACATTTTTATCTTTCGAGATAGGTCAATGATATTTGGTATATGGGTGTATGACCATAAGGTGGTGTGTCTTGTACCATAATGATCTTTGTGGGACCTTGACCTTTGACCTCAAGTTAAAATCATTCATATAAATCCAACAAACCTGTTCATTGGAAGATAGTTCGTAGGTGCATGGCCATAAGGTGGTGTGTCGTGTACCGTAATGACCTTTGTGGGACCTTGACCTTTGACCTTAAGGTCAAATAATTGTTTTTTAAATAGTATTTACTTGTCCGGGCCATAACATTTTTGTCTTTCGAGATTGGTCAATGATATTTGGTATGTGGATGTATAACCATAAGGCGGTGTGTCACATACCATACTGATCTTCGTGGTACCTTGACCTTTGACCTCAAGGTCAAATAATTGTTTTTTAAATAGTATTTTCTTGTCCAGGCCATAACATTTTTATCTTTCGCGATAGGTGAATGATATTTGTTATATGGGTGTATGACCATAAGGCGGTGTGTCGTGTACCATAATGACCTTGGGACCTTGGCCTTTAACCTCAAGGTCAAATAATTCAAATAAATCCAACAAAACTGTTCATTGAAATATAGTTCGTAGATGGATGACCATAAGGCATTCGCATACCGTAATCATCTTCGTGCAGGGACGATTCCAGCTATTTTAAAATGTGTCCCCTACACAGAATTGAAGCTAGGTGTGGCATGTAAGTGTATCTTATGAATATTTAGGTCAAGTTCGATAAGATAATTTTTCCACAATTTTTACTAGAGTTGTGCCCCTTTTTATACCTCAAAATTGCTAAATATTTGGTTTCCAGATGATAACTTGGGAACAAATAGTCAGATTAAAACTAGGTTTGGTATATAAGTGTATCTCATGAATATCTAGGTGAAGTTCGATAGCGATAATTTTTCGACAATTCTTACCAGAGTTACATCCCTTTTTATTCTTCAAAATTGCTAATGTCTTGGTTTCCAAATTATAACTTGTGAACAAAAAGTCAGATTGAAACTAGGTTTGGTATGTAAGTGTATCTCATGAATATCTAGGTTAAGTTCGAAACTGATGATTTTTCGACAAATCTAACCAGAGTTACTCCCCTTTTCTTACTTCAAAATGGTCCTTGGGTGGTCCTCTTTCAGAATTATTTAAGTCAGGTGAGTGATACAGACTCACCTGAACCTCTAGTTTACAGTAGTTTCAAAATTTAATCTTACGATATAACCTTTGCGTCGGGGGACCAGTGGCCAACGGCCTTTTATTTCATCAAATTTTCAAAGTTTTAATACTTTTCTTCCTTTATTTCAAAAACTATTAGAGATAGATGTTAAGTGTAACTACAAAAATGTTCAGTATGTCAAGATCTACTTATCCTGAAATTTTGAAGTAAATTTGATTACCCATCTTGGAGTTATTGCCCTTTTTTCATCAAATTTTCAAAATGTTAATACTTTTCGTCCTTTATTTCAAAAATTATAAGAGATAGATTTTAAGTTTAAACTGCAAAAATGTGCAGCATGTCAAGATCTACCTACCCTGCAATTTTGAAGTAAATCCCATTACCCATTTTGGAGTTATTGCCCTTTTTTCATAAAATTTTCAAAATTTTAATACTTTTTGTCCTTTATTTTAAAAACTATAAGAGATAGATGTTAAGTTTAAATTACAAAAATGTACAGCATGTCAAGATCGACCTACCCTGCAATTTTGAAGTAAATCCCAGTACCCAATTTTGGATTTATTGCCCTTTTTTCATCAAATTTTCAAAATTTTAATACTTTTCGTCCTTTATTTCAAAAACTATAAGAGATAGATGTTAAGTTTAATTACAAAAATGTGCAGCATGTCAAGATCTACCTACCCTGCAATTTTGAAGTAAATCCCATTACCCAATTTTGGAGTTATTGCCCTTTTTTCATCAAATTTTCAAAATTTTAATACTTTTTGTCCTTTATTTGAAAAACTATTAGAGATAGAAGTTAAGTTTAAACAACAAAAATGATAACTTAAGAATGAAAAGTGAAATTGAAGCTAGGTGTGACATGTAAGTGTATCTTATGAATATTTAGGTCAAGTTCGATAATGACAATTTTTCCACAATTTTTACTAGAGGTGTGCCCCTTTTTATTCATCAAAATTGCTAAATATTGGGTTTCCAGAGGATAAATTGGGAACAAATAGTCAGATTGAAACTAGGTTTGGTATGTAAATGTATCTCATGAATATCTAGGTCAAGTGCAGTAGCGATAATTTTTCGACAAATCTTACCAGAGTTACATCCCTTTTTAGCTCACCTAACCCAAAGGGTCATGTGAGCTATTGCCATAATTTTTCGTCCGTCGTCCGTCCGTCAACATTTCACATTTTAATCTTCTCCTCAGAAACTACTGGGCCAATTGCAACCAAACTTTGGTGGAATGGTTCTTGGATGGCCCCCTTCCAAAATTGTGTCTGGTGTTCCCGACTTCAAAGCAAGATGGCCGCCAAGCTAAAAATAGAAAAAAAGGGGGGATGAAATTTCAATTGTCTATTGCTGCTTAAGTATAAGTTAAAATGAGCTCAAATTTTAACTGCAGCTACATGGCAATGTGTAGTTTAATTTATATTACGGATTTTTCTGAGCAATTTTTCTTTCAGCCGATTTCTACCGATTATGGAAATTAGGCATATTTTGTACATCTTGTCATTTATTTCAAAAACTATGAGAGATAGATGTTAAATTCAAGCTGCATACATGTTCAGCATGTCAAGATCTACCTACCCTGCAATTTTGAAGTATATCTGATTACCCATCTTGGAGTTATTGCCCTTTTTTCATCAATTTTTTATTTTTTATTTTAATACTTTTCGTCTTATATTTCAAAAACTATAAGAAATAGATGTTAAGTTTAAACTACAAACATATTCAGTATGTCAAGATCTACCTACCCTACAATTTTGAAGTAAATCCCATTACCCATTTTGGAGTTGTTGCCCTTTTTTCATAAAATTTTCAAAATTTTAATACTTTTCGTCCTTTATTTCAAAAACTATAAGAGATAAAGGTTAAATTTAAATTACAAAATTATGTAGCATGTCTAGATCTACCTACCCTGCAATTTTGAAGTAAATCCCATTACCCATCTTAGAGTTTTTGTCCTTTTTTCATCACATTTGTAAAATTGTAATACTTTTCGTCTGATATTTCAAAAACTATAAGAGATAAAGATTTAATAGCAAAATTATGTAGCATGTCTAGATCTACCTACCCTGCAATTTTGAGGTAAATCCCATTACCCATTTTGGAGTTATTGCCCTTTTTTCATCAAATTTTTTCAATTTTAATACTTTTCGTCTTATATTTCAAAAACTATAAGAGATAAAGGTTAAGTTTAAATTTCAAAATTATGTAGCATGTCTAGATCTACCTACCCTGCAATTTTGAGGTAAATCCCATTACCCATTTTGGAGTTATTGCCCTTTTTTCCATCAAATTTTAAAAATTTTAATACTTTTCCTTTTTTCATCACATTTGTAAAATTTTAATACTTTTCGTCTGATATTTCAAAAACTATAAGAGATAAAGGGTAAGTTTAAATTTCAAAATTATGTAGCATGTCTAGATCTACCTACCCTGCAATTTTGAGGTAAATCCAATTACCCATTTTGGAGTTATTGCCCTTTTTTTCATCAAATTTTCAAAATTTTAATACTTTTCGTCTGATATTTCAAAAACTATAAGAGATAAAGTGTAAGTTTAAATTGCAAAAATATGCAGCATGTCAAGATCTACATACCCTGCAATTTTGAGGTAAATCCTATTACCCATTTTGGAGTTATTGCCCTTTTTCCATCAAATTTTCAAAATTTTAATACTTTTCCTTTTTTCATCAAATTTGTAAAATTTTAATACTTTTCGTCTGATATTTCAAAAACTATAAGAGATAAAGGGTAAGTTTCAATTTCAAAATTATGTAGCATGTCTATATCTACCTACCCTGCAATTTTGAGGTAAATCCAATTACCCATTTTGGAGTTATTGACCTTTTTTTCATCAAATTTTCACAATTTTAATACTTTTCGTCTGATATTTCAAAAACTATAAGAGATAAAGTGTAAGTTTAAATTGCAAAAATATGCGGCATGTCAAGATCTACATACCCTGCAATTTTGAGGTAAATCCCATTACCCATTTTGGAGTTATTGCCCTTTTTCCTTCAAATTTTCCAAATTTTAATACTTTTTGTTTGGAGTTATTGCCCTCTTTTTCATCAAATTTTCAAAATTTTAATACTTTTCGTCTGATATTTCAAAAACTATAAGAGATAAAGGATAAGTTTAAATTTCAAAATTATGTAGCATGTCTATATCTACCTACCCTGCAATTTTGAGGTAAATCCAATTACCCATTTTGGAGTTATTGCCCTTTTTTCCATCAAATTTTCAAAATTTTAATACTTTTTGCCTTATATTTCAAAA
>MJUT01048699.1:14340-39467 GCA_002080005.1 Gigantidas platifrons
TGTTGTATATCTATTTTTGGTATTTTCATAATGGTTGGATGTTCACAGACGGATATATTGCGGCAATCCGGAATCTGGGGTTAGCCCGTTTCCGGCTTGTCTTATATACGCTCTCTGATGAAAATCCGCGAAGGTAGCAGACACACATTTTGTTTTAAGAGTAGCATTTATTACAAATTTAACATTTTATTCGTATCGTTCTATTTTAAAGTTCCCCAAAGATACGAAAGTATACAAAAATGTAGCATTAGCGATTTTGGCTATCTTGTTAAATGAAAACTACATTTTTGCACAGAAGCAAAACCTTTTATTAACAAAAAACAAAAACAAAAACAAAAACAAAAAAACAAACAAAAAAAACAACAAAAAAGGGAAAACGAAAAATGAATAGTCAACATTATGCATCCCGATTTTGGATATCCTTTCCAACTCTTAAACACTTATTTAGCATTCCAATCTTTTGTAACCTCGAGAATAGGTGAAGGAATGCTTAATGTTTTGAACCGATTTTTTTATAAATGGAAGAATTTTAATAGTAAATTTCACATTTCAATGTAAAAGTTACATTAAATAATTCATCTGAATAATATCTTAACCCTCATATTTGTTTTCAATAAATGAATTCACTGATTACCTAAAAAAATGCATTTTACATGTTATATCAGTACAATATATGATCAGAGTATGTTTCTGATATATATATATATATGAAAGGGTTATCGAAAGCTAGCTCATAATTAATTACAGAGTTATCGAACCTGATTATGACTGGTATAGTTGGATATGGTCAGCAAAAACTATCATTGCATTTTGTTTCAAAGGTTCAAAGGTTCCGGTTATCACTATAACAACATTTATAACAATACTGGAACACAATAGGTAAAATATAGTCAAACAGTACTAAATTCAGTTAGGAGGGTATCTAATAGATCTCGTGAACCATCACCATCAATAACTATGAGTCCTTTGAAGTATTTTAATTACGACTGTAAATGTCAAAAATATTTTTCCGTCACACATTCACAGAAAATATTTTTGACATTGTAACCACGTATACCAAATCCTTATCTTTATACATTTTCACTATATGAAAATGTATCTTTTACCATTGTATCTGCAGAGACAGAATATATTCCGACAAGATCTTGATATCGGAATATAAACTTTTAAGAGATCGAATAAGGCGAATCTTTTTATAGCCCTGGTCCAGTAGCCTGTTTTTCAGACAAAGATGACGCTTCAAGAAATCTGAATAATTGCTACTGGCTTCTTGCATAACGAATCAATTGCGAGATGTAAACACCATNNNTGCAGGAGAAGCTGGTATATTGCTGCACATATTAGGAAAATTTATGATTTTAAAATTGAAGTCGTCTCGTTTATCATAAATTTTAGTACTGAGTTGACCACTGTCGTCAAATTCGAGGTATAAGTCCAAAAATGATGCGGACGAAGCTGTATCTGTGGTCTCTTTAATTTCCAGCTCTGGAGGATATATCAATGGAAGAAATTCTGCAAATCTAGAATTATTGATACATAAAACGTCATCAATATACCTGTATGTGAAATTAAAGGCTCTAGATTCATGAATCTTCTTATCTTTAACAAGTTTTGAAGAAACTCCGACTCATATGAGTATAAAAATAAATCGGCTAGAAGAGGGGCACAATTCGTACCCATTGGTATGCCGATGACCTGCTGAAACAATGTCCCTCCAAAGGAGACAAATGTGTTATCGATGAGGAATCCCAACATACTGATCACTTGTTCCTCGGAAGTAGTCATCCCTGTTAGACCAGGATAAAATTTAACATTGGGTTATATGGAGAGCTCGATGGAGGAAGATTATTGGGAGAGTTAATACTACTGTAGGAGGAACTATATTAATTAGGCTAATTTAATCTGGTGTTAATTGCCATTTTTTCGCCCACGTCTATTTAATATAAAACCTATTCATAATAAATCTAATCAAATGCCATTAAAAAACAAGTGGTGCGTGTATGTCATCCTCGTAGATCAGAATAAAAAAAAACCAAAGACAAATACACTACTTACAAATATTTTATTATACAATGATCTCAATATCCATATGGAATGGTATGAAAGTCTGTAGTGATGATTCTTTTGTCAAATACAATCGTGTAGTTTTTACTTTCAGTTTTTGTCACTATTCTACTATTCTTTTGATCTCTTGAAATTTTATGGTCATCAATCAAAGTGATTTTCTTGTCGCCACCAGTAGTAACCAAATCGAAGACGGTATCGAAATTAATGTCAAGTGCGTTTTTGTAATTAAGCGTTATTCCTCGAACTTTGCACACGGTTTGAATACCCTTGTTGTCCGGTTTATCAAGTTTGTAGCCATAGTTCTTCGGACCACCAGTCACAAAATGAGTTATCGTATTTGTTGGTACCTCGTCCGTCAGATCGCCCAAGTAGTCCCCTAAAGAAGGCTTCCATTCGCTTTCGTCTGTAACGAAAATAATTGAGACCGTATCAGCGTATAAGGCCCGCTTTTCTAATTTTTCCAAATAACTATACAGTTTTAACCTGGCTTGAGCAGTGGTATAAGCAGCCAGTACAACATTGGTTCGTCCAGAAGCTTCTACGTACGTTTGATGGCTTTGTCTTGGTTGACGTCATTATCAACCAATGATTGGATTTTATGAATGGCGTCATTCAACAACCCTTTGTATCCTTCATTTTCATTTACAGTATATTCGCTGTCATCTTGGTCGCTGTTTTCATTTTCACTTTCGTATTCCATCCATTTCGTTTTCTTAATATATACCATCTTCGTTGTCGTTTGTATCATCCCGTTTTCTCTTCAATGTTTCATTTTCTGGACACCAACTTTTTATGTGTCTTTGCAAATCATGCATGCTGTCTAACACGATACCACAGTCATCACAGGAAGGCATGTTTATGTACGTCTGTTCAGCTGAATAATCCTCTCCGTTATGATATAATTTGTCTTTGACATCGGGCTTTATAACCGCGCTTTGAGAAATGACGTCATATATCTTATTTGTTCCAATCACATTCGAAAGAAGTCTCATGTGTTCTGGTGTTGTTGGTTTCAAATTCAACACTAAGTATCCATACGGTTTGCTAACGGCATCATAAAATTTGTCCATGAGATAGCTTGATTTTCCGGGAAACATCTGTCTAGCTACAGTCATTATCTGTTGTTGATCTATAGGATTGTTAAATAAAATCATGTACTGACAATTACGTCGCTGTGTTGGATCTTTACTGAAATAGAGATTTTGGTTGATGACAATAACTGACAGATTTCTATGATGACTACCTTCGGTGAATAGTTCTGTGATTCTTCCGTCGTTGGACGACGATGCCATTACATCATCAAGAACGATTAAGTTTCTAGTAGATGGATTTAAATAGCTGTCCTTGTCTATGTCGACTGGTATACCTTGTAAGAACTCCACATTCGGCCATATTGTTTGTCTAATTTCGTCATACAGTGGTTGCCAACGCCTGTATATCCATATAATTCTTTGTGGCCATGATTTTATTAGGTGCGCTTGTAGTATTCTTTTCACTAAGAATGTCTTTCCACAAGACGTAGGTCCACTAATAATCCCAGTGAAAGGATGTTCAAATACAAATTGATCTTCGGTAGGTGTGGTCTGCGGCGGCGGCGGCGGTGGTGGTGGTATCTCCTGCGGCAGCGGCGGTGGAGGTGGTATCTCCTGCGGCAGCGGCGGTGGAGGCGGCGTTATCTGCTGTGGCAGCGGCGGTACTTCATCCTGCTGCGGCGGTGGTGGTATGGTTAATGTTGGCGGTGAATTCTGCTGCTTGGTCAGTTTTAATCCATGTTTGTTTCTCCTGTGTCTCAACATCACGTCTTTCCTACTAAATTCCTTGTGGCAATCTGGATAGTTTTTATCCATCCTCTCGCATGTGATGTTGTTGTTTAACTGATTTAAAAAAAATTAATATGTCCTCATATATTGCTTCTGCAATGCATTATGGGTAGTAACAATACATAAAAATATCTTTTCTATCGACAGGTACTCATTTAGTTTCAAACAGCCAGAGATGGAACATACTTGTCAACATTGTGGAATGAAATTTTCCAAGAAGAGTTTAATTCTGAAACATCAGCGAGATGTAGGCCATCATACTAGCTATGAATGTGAAATATGTGGAAAAAAGTTTGGAAGGAAGGACAATCTTGATCGCCATATGGGTAGACATAAAGCCGAGTCACTATATCAGTGCAAGGAATGTGGAACTCTCTTCTCACAAAATGACAGTTTACAACTCCACATGCGTCGTTACCATAACCAAGTAGGACGAGACGAAAAGGTGATAACGTCAATGAAACACCAGTTAAACGACGTTTGACTAAAAAAGACTCACCAGATAGATTTAATATAAATCTGGAAATATTAATTTGATGGCTTTATTAATTGTACATTACTTTTTTTGTGGCTACGTTTTAAGTTATAGAATAATTCACATTATTTAAATTACCATCATTAAACCGGTAGCGTGGGTATAAATAGCTGTGGGCGGAGCAAACATTCAGTTTCTTCATTATTTTGGCCACGGTTATCTCGAGGAAGAAAAATCAATGATACACAGTTTCATAGTTACTTTTGGTGCAAAATATTTGACAGGCATGGTCACTAGTGTTCCCCCCAACGAAACTTTTAATATTATTGAAAATTAATATTCTTCATCAGTCTAAAACTTACAAAAATCACTTCAAATTTCCGAGGTATGTGACCTTGGTCACGTTGGTCATGTGACATACAGTTTCATAAATATGCTATTCATACCAACGAGGATTTTTTGCTGATAAGCTCCGCCCACAAATTTTGGCGGTAGTCCCTACCGCAAACTCCCCTTTAAATATTTAGTCGTGTAGCAGATTGACATGTTTAAGCAAGTCTATCTATTGTAAATATTTATGTTAAGACTTTGACTGCCTTGTTATTATATATATTTAAGAATATAAAATGCAAGTAATTTTTGTATATCATATTAAGAATTATTATGGGGGGATAGCTTGGGATCTCGTTGACCGGTTTAACCCCCGCCACATTTTTGTGACTGAATTTCCAACGTAATATATCGCGGTCTCTTTTTATGATATTGGTGGAATTGTTGATGGCCACTGTTTAAACGTTCATTTAATAATGCTTGTTCTCGTTTGTAAAATATTGTTGTCTTCATCATTTTTCAGTTGTAATGTCCACAGTCATTATTGAATGAGCAAAAACAATGTTTAAATTAATATATCTATTTTATTATCGCTATATAACTCATCAATGACAAAACATTTTATGAGTTAAATACCATATATCACAAATTTGAATATGAACCTATGTTCTAAATACTACATCAATACATATTGAACAACTAAGTCGGAAATCAAAAATCGGTAGCGAGTGTATCCGCGTCGAGGTAGGTATCTGACACTTTAAGTTGTAAATTACATACACCCTTGACCCACGTCTAAATCTGGAAATATTAATTTACTTTCGTTGTTCATTCTCCATTGTTTTTACTTTATTAAATGTTATTAGACTGAAATAGGGTGACTTAAACACGTTATCCAGATTCATCACCAATATACCAATGTCCTTAATCATTAATGTTCTTGTTCAGTGATGAAGTATCCAATTTAAATATTCTAGTTTCTTTTTATTTATCTTGACCGATGATCGAATCCACGATCTTTAGCATTTCCGACGAGAATTTATATTTTTATTGTTGTCTTTCTAAAACATATAAGTCATATGGTTGAAGTATACAAATATTAACTGATGGCGAATATATTTATAGAAATATAAAATATGACTAACCTGGTCCAATGAAGACATCCACGTCATTCGAATAATACACTTCAGCAGCAATAGCACCAAAGCCATTTTCTGTACAAATGGCTCCGGCGTCTCTGTATATGTATGTGACATTAAAAACGTCAGAATACTTTTCCTTAATTTGTTCCCTTGCAATATCTGCTGCAGCACCACTTCTGTCATATTCAAATGGTAAGTGTCCTCCTTTTATATTTATGGTACATATTGTAATATTTCTAGCAGTTACTAACAATAGTAATGAAATGTAAATATAAAGTGTATATTGCAAATTTCTTGTCATTTTACTTGCAGTGTGAATGAATTGTTTGAATAAAGCGTAGATATCAAATTTAATGCGCACGACACGTTTCTGGAATAACCTTCAGTTACGCTCCTGAAGATAGCTGAGCGTTTTTAAATAAGCTCTTCACTTTTTGATTGCACGACAATAGACTGTTCATAGATCTTTAAGTTATTATCTTTACTTTTCTATCAAAAGATATAAATGTACTCTGATTTGTCGAGATGTACAAAGGTTAATCAATAATCATCGTGTGGATTCTAACTTGGCCCTGCCTTCATTTTTCCAATATTCCTTGAAAATTATTGTATATTTTGAAATTATTATGAAGTATTCAATTTGTTATAAGGAACTGTTCAACCTTTGATTTTTACTAGATTGATGCTTGTATATAAAATAAGGACTCTTCTGTATTTTGTTGTCATATTCTTCCTAATTTTGTTTATTACATGTATGTATAGTTCGTTATAGATTTTATTTTCTCTATAAATTCAAGATTTCAGCTGTCAAGTCTCTGAAGCATTGACGACATATTATCTCCGTTGTATATATTATTATATATAGAACATATATAACAGGAACAATGAAGTACAATTTGTTCTACAAGAAAATAGTATCAAATAAATACACACTTCTATATAATAACACCAATCTCCATATAGAGTGTCTCTGTTAACTATCTCTCTGATTATCAAGGGATTTAATTATCTTCAGACGATATATATATGTATTTAATACTTTTTATGTTGACACCACAGGCACTTGTTTCATTCAAAAAATATATGCCCCCTCCTCTTCCTTACTTCAAGGAAAACATCTGCCCTTTTCCCCTTCCCCACTTCGTCTCAATATTTTTCGCTTATTTGTGATCCTTTCGCTGACCCAATTATATCGTTACACTCCCGAGATATTTCTCTTTTCAACTGCCACATTTAAATATATCTACCGCCCCCACCCCTTCAGACGAATTGGACAAGAATATTCAGCGAACGTCGCATTTTCTATTTTTCAGTCATTGAAACGGATACAGCCACTTCCGCTTCGGTCTAAATTGATTTAGAAGCTAATAAAAATGCTTTAAAAATCAAATGTCAGTAATTTGGAGTTGAACATATTTTTATTATCTGCATTGGAACAATTATCTGTATTTTAAAGGCTTACTTTACATTTGAGAGGAGATGATCATGATGGGATTGTTACACATGACCGGTCTAGATAATTCCGAATGCGTATAAAAAGTCCAGTGCAAACTGGAAGTGGTTGCATGTATCCGTTTCAATGACTGAAAAATAGAAAATTCGACGTTCGCTGAATATTCTTGTCCAATTCGTAGGTATATTTTAATGTGGCAGTCGAAAAGGGAAATATCTCGGGAGTGTAACGATATAATTGGGTCAGCGAAAGGATCACACATAAGCAAAAAATATTGAGATGAAGTGGGGAAGGGGAAAAGAGCAGAAGTTTACCTTGAAGTAAGGAAGAGGGGGGCATATAGTTTTTGAATGAAACAAGTGCCTGTGGTTGACACTATATGTTTGTATTTGTTATGTGTTTCTTTATTTATTTTTAATGAATAGAATTAGCTTGATGTCTGCCATCTTTCTCGTGGAACAGGAAGTGCTCACACTCCCGGAGCACATAAGTTCCATCACGATTTAAACGGGATTCGCGTTGCCAAAGCTTTAGTTTTTCATGAACTGTATTGTGGATCATTGTTTTTCTTTTCTTCAAACTTTTCTTAATTCATTTTCTTGTAAATATTTAAAGGTAACAAAATATATGTGACCCATTAAAAAAAAATTCAGTTAGCAATAAATATCTTATATCAATATTGATACCATAATTTTGAAACAATACATTAAATGTATATATATATATAAGATATATTAGGTAAATATTCGTTGTCTATCTGACAGACTGCGGAAAAGAACGATACAACATGAATTTATAAGGTGGTAATATATCATTCATGGTCAATACCGCTAACAAAAAGAAATCATGCATATTTTGACGGTCAGATTTATTGGAGCAGACACCAAAGAATTTAATTTAAACCACTGACATTCCGTAAGTCAGTGAGAGGCTTTTATCACATAATAAGATCTATTCATATGAAGAATAAATCCATTTATCCATGCGAAATTCGGGCACTTCTTTTCCCGCTAATATTTCATGGTTCACCGATTTGAGCAAGAGTAATCCCGCTTTAGGTTGTCGGGCGTTTTACGTGACATTTGCTGTGACACCGTAATTTCCTTTCTGAATTTCAGTCATAGCGCAAGGTCACAGAAAAATCCGATTCAGGGGGAAAGTGTTTTTTTTTAATTCCCCACCCACCCTCACCAATTATGTCAATAATAGGAAGTTTTGTTCGTTTCTCTTCTGTTATTATTTTATTTTTCAGATAGAGTCCTTCCCCAATGGGGAAACCTGTCGTCACGGCTGGAGGAAAGCGAAAATAGCGACACAAAGTATTCATATTATGTTCACAGGGGCCAGACGAGCTTTTTAATGCACCTATATACCTATATACTAACAAGGGTACCAACTCAGCAGTCATCAAAATTAGGTATGTCTTGTTTAACTGGGTGGAAAAAATACCATGAATTCTATACGTATAAAGGTGATATAGACATAAAGCTGAATAATTTTTCTTTACAAAAAAACTTACTTGAACCCCGTACGTCCAAAAATAAAAAAAGGTACAGCAGACCAAGTCCGTACTTTCTGCTAAAAATTGATAGGTCGGATAAAACTATGGCCAGTTGAGTTTCACATGACTGGGAAACGAGCGTCCTGATTGGTCGTCTAAAATATCGACCAATCAGGACGCTCGTTTCCCTTTCATTCATTAATTGAAAAAAAATGGCGGTTTAAAATGAGATAGATTCCGTATTAGCTATAAAGGATAATACTGAGTGACTTGGACATAAATTCTACGGAAAGGTATGAATTTTTATTCAATTTATCGATTGGAAGAGACGTCGCAAGTAAATACACGAATTGCATTGCAGTCATGTGAAACTCAACTGGCCATAGTTTTGTCCGACCTATCAATTTTTAGCAGAAAGTACGGACTTTGTACGGTCTGCTGTAACTTTTTTATTTTTGGACGTACGGGGTTCAAATAAGTTTTTTTCTGAAGAAAAATTATTCAGCGTTAAGTCTATATCACCTTTATACGTATAAAAGTCATGGTATTTTTTCCACACAGTTAAACAAGACATACCTAAATTTTGATGACTGCTGCGTTGGTACCCTTGTTAGTATATAGGTATCTATAGGTGCATTAAAAAACTCGTCTGGCCCCTGTAATTATGTTGTATTATTTTAATGGATTTGTTTATAGGCTGAGCTTCTGATACCCAGGGCCAGCATTTTGATATTTTCATGGACAATGTGGATATGGTTTATATGAACATTATGATTTGTTGGAATATTATAATGGTTATGTGTATATATTTCGGGCCTGCCATTGACGGTTGCCGGTGGCCCATTATCTCCAAGCCGTGGCCGTACAATTGTACAATTTGCCAAAACAAAACAATCAATTAAAGCTTATTGTTTATAATTTGTCTATTTTTATACTGCCCCGAATAGTCTTGGATAATTACGTTTAATCCAGTACAGCCCGCCACGGTCGCAAATAGAACTCGCTAGTCGAACTCGTAATTATGAATTAATGATAGACATTGTATTGTTATATAGATGTAAATATCTCTAACATACGGTCGTGTACATTGTGTGACTGAACGAATAAGATATTTCAGACCAGCGACAAATTCCCCCATGTTTGTTACAAATTTGGAATGTACGTAACGCAAAAAATAGATGTCTGAAAATCATTTTTTAAATACTCGGAATTGTATTCATGCTTTGACAAAATGAAAAAAAACCCATACAGTTGGAATAATTCCAATATCCTATCGAAAATCATAGAAACAAAATAAAACTGATACCTCTAGTACAGACATAAATGACCGCTCACTTTTCTGGCCAGACATAAATGACCCCTCACTTTTTTGGTCTGGTACAGACAGATAAATATGCAGTGGTTGTGATTAACTAGTTTTATAGGCCAATGTTTTGTAAATAAGCGTAAGAGAATACAGAATGGGCAATCAAAAATTAACATTCCAGAGAAACTGGCAACATAAGGTACATAATACGAAGACTAATAAAACAAAAATACAGCACACTATGTACTGGACACCACTGTACACAAACAAACACACATAACGTAAAAATAGTAACTAATTAATGAACTTGTGAAGGCTTTCATACATTCACTAAACATTGTCTAACTATATTATTTATTTTCAAAACTGAAAGGTATCTATCGCTAAATAATGAAGTATAATCCTTCGACGAGGTCCTTAATTGATAGTCATATTGATATGAAATATTTTACTTTATTTACGTTTTATCTTACGTATATATACCGGTACTTATAAAACAATAAAAATCAACTTAATAAAAGTAAAATAGACATAAACCAATCAATACAGATCCGAGAAGATTAAACAGAAGTCGACTAAAACATAATACAAATGTCATTAAGAAGTAAATACCTTTACACAAAGTATTTTTAGAGTGCGTGATGAAATTTATTCCGGAAACTCGAAAAGCGCATTAAAGTAGACATTTGCATTGTAATTTACAGTGTAAGATTAAAGTAGACATTTACATTGTAAGAACCGTTTGAAGACATCAAATGTGTAATCAGGGGCCACAAATTAAAGACGTAAAATACACCGCAATGGTCTTCAAAACACTACACTGTAAACTAACACGAACCCTACTAAAACCAGGGATGAAGTCGTTCTTGAATGGCAAGCAATTCATACCTGCTCCACTAGTGACACCCGTCGTGTTAATGTTCAACGACACGATCATCATCTGTTACTAGATTCGTATTGGATTCCAGTGTATGTGAATAAATACAAATATCATAAATAAAGCATGAACCACCCAAAAACCTAATGGAGTAAAGACGAACCTAGCTTCGAATTTTACACGTAAATCGAAACGGACATCACACCACGAAAATATGAAAATATGAAATTGGGCAAATTGATCAGCACGACCCCAAACATAAAAATGGGAAAGAACTCAGTTGCGCAGGAAGCGTAAGTAGTTCCTGAATCACTGGATGCATCTGTCGTGATAAAAATCCGGTGCTAAGATTTATCTGGGAGGTTTTTTAAAATAAATTGCAGATTTGTGGTACAAGTCTTCAAAATATATACATTTAAAAATACAAATACTATTCATAACAATCTTTTAAATTATCGTTAACCTTTAAAGCTTATATTATATACAATTATTGCACTTCATTAAGTGCGATATTATGTGTAATAGAGCACTGAAAAGCAATATTGACCAAGGCCGAAGGCCGCGGTCAATATTGCTTTTCAGTGCTCCATTACACATCATATAGCACAAAATGAAGTGCTGTAATTGGTTTATTATATTTAACATACCAAGTTTTTTTGTGTGTACCTGGATCGATTTTTAGGGATTGTTTGTTGTGTTTATTTTCATTTTCAAACACCCATGAGCTGATTCATTTAATATCATAGATACGTGTACTAATTCAGTGTGTACAAATTTATATTTGTATTCTGCTTGCGTTTGTAAAACTTCGGTGCCACTTTCTGTTTGTGTGACGTCATTGCAACGGACGAAGAAAACGAATGGCTAGTCAATATTTAAGATTTTGCCGGGATTTTGCCCATCGCTAAATATATCGTTGAATATGAAATCCAGCCGTGCAATATGACGATTTATCACCAAAAAAAAAGAATTATATGGTTATATAAAACCATAAATGTAATAATTGTGAATTACGTTGACAAAAAATAAGTTCATGACTTGGAAATAGTTCGAAGAAGGCAGGAAAAGCCCTACGGGGAACTACGGCTTTGTGATAGCGTTTTCATGGTCACAGTGGAACGACATTGAACTACAGAACAACATGCTTTAGAGCAAATCGCAGGAGAATGGATCCGTATGCGTTGTTGTGCCAATGCAGGAAAGATATTTCAACAGAATTTTGATGACAAAAACTCTTAGAAGTAAAATAAGCATTGGCTAAAATCCAGTAAAAGTATTAATTTAATTTTTCTGCTATACGCATTGATGCGAAGTTTATGTTACAGGACGTCAACTTTTACGGTGTATAAAAATGTCTATAACACAACCTTTAGGAACAAATGATTGTTACTTGATTCTATATGAACAAGTAACCGTCCTTCAAGATTAAAAACGGTAAATTTTATAAACTTGATACAAAAAATTCAGCTGAAGTCCGTATTAATGTAACATAATACATTACTGACGACCACAATTGCTTATGCATAATTTGCAAAAACAAATCTGATCGATAAAGCAAAATTTGACTGGAATAGAAGTCGTCGTACTAAAGGAGAGCATATTTTCAACAAATCATCGACATCCCTATGGGAACACAGCGTGCCCCTTCCTTGCCGATCTTTTCCTATGCTCCTCTGGAGCAGAGTGTATACAAATATGTATCAAAGACAAAGCAATTGCAAAAGCTAAAGCCTTTAATCTTACCTTCAGGTACATTGAAGAATTTCTGTCAATTCATAAAATTAAAAAATTTGCTAACTGGATTCCATTAATATTCTCCAAAGAATTTTAGATAAAAGAAGCAACAGAAACAGCTTTCCCTGTCTCATTTCTTAACATTTAACTCAGGATTTACTTCAATGGTCAACTTTCTACCAGTCTTTAATAAAAGAGACGACCTAAATTATAAATTTTCCACACCTTAATAGAAATAATCCAACCACTCCCGAGTTTTTTTTTATTTCACAATTCATACGCTGCACCCGAGTGGACAGTTTATATTCAGACTTTTTGCAACGTCCCCATTATGAATGCTAAATTATTAAATTAAAACTTTTTAATGAATTAATATATCAAGCGTTAGTTCTAGAAGTTAATTATTATAATTTGAGGATGTCAACTTTTAATTTAAAAATACGACGGAAAAAAAACTGGATATCAAACTTAGTGCGCACGAGGTGTTTCTGGAATGACCTTCATCAGGTTCAAAGCAAATAAACTAAAAGTCTATGGAAGCTAGAAAACCTACGGGCCTAAACAGCACAGTCACAAATTGGTTAAAGTCGTCTATGCCTGATGGAGAAGGACCTTAGTTTTGATAATAACTACGTGATTTATGACCTGCAAATGAAAAATATATCTAATACTAGTATAAATCATGTCAATGACCGTCATAAATGTATCCTTGGTCACAGTTTAAACTTTTTACTGAATGAGTGTCGTCGTGATCGCGATCGTATGCTAGTTGGATTTTCAACTACCTATGTAATCAGTACCTATCACCACTAACTTTGTTAGTTCGAATCCCGCTCAGGTTGTACAACATTATGTGATAAAGTTTGTCAGTGACTTGCGGCAGGTCAGTGGTTTTCCCCGGCCACTCCAGTTTCCTCTACCAATAAAAACTGACCGCCACAATAAATAAAAATACTTAATTAATCAAGTCATAGAGAAATGAAGGCTTGCTATATAGACAAAACAAAGGACACTATAACATTGAATCCAACGTTAATCATACTAAAACCTCAGTCATGTTCATATAGAATCAAGTATTTTCGTTACCCTTTTATATTACTCTATTTTTTTCAACTGGTTGGGCGTGGCTTAACACGGGTTAACTGATTACAGGAAAGTCCATGTATCTAGGATGGTCAACACCGATTATATATGTAGATGCGTTCTAATCCTTTTGTATGAATTGATTTCGGTGACACTGCTGAATACAGTTCAATAATGTCAATAACAGGAACTGTCCTGTATATACACAAATAAAATCGAATGCTCTCATGTAAATTTAAAGGTCAACTCCGCCCGACCAGTTAAATAAAATAGAGTAATACCTATATTGGTATTTAAATGTTGTCATTATGTTGAATTAACCTGTTAATGACCGATAAATATCTGTTTTAATAGTCCGTGCTTATATCGAAATCTTTTCAAGAAATAAACATATAAGGCCATTTAGCTGAATGTTCATCATACCTCATATGGTAAATCGACAGAAATATATCAAACTAATATTTATTTTGGTATGTCGGCTATTCATGTGTGTTTCGGGTTGTTTTTAAAATATCAAAAAGCAATTGAAACAGTAAATGTGTGTGAATGAGTGTTTAATTCCTTATAAGAGAACAAGTAACATGTCAATGAGATGATGATGATAATGATGTCCACCTTTTACTAGACCAACAGTTAGTTAGATTCTCATAGTGCTAGCTCCCAGCATCAACTACAGTTCGCGGATAGCCATGTTGCTCTACTCGGACACATTATCCTGATTCTGAGCCAACCATTCCTTGCTCTTACTTCTGTATGTAGCGCGCTTAGCGGAGAAGTGGAAAATACCGATTTGATTTGACTCGACCGAGGCTAGAACCAGCGATCTGCCATACTCAAAGCGAATACGCAAGCGGCTCTATAAAGTTAAATAAAAATACTAAGTCATAAACATGTTGAACATAAGACATAAGGCATGACTTCTAATGCCAAAAGGTAATAAAATATTAATCAAACGGGTAAATTGTTCCAGGACAAACTAGAGTCCATTCACTTGATTTAATATGGCTTAAATTCCTTTTACGGCATCATAATAATATTTTCACCTTTTTATTTTCCCTGCTACAGTTACATTTCAGGAGTTTGCATCTAGGACCTGAGCTTGACTTCTGTTATATCTGTTTATCAAGGTCCCATGAGTAGAAGATGGCGTATGGCATTGAGTAATGATCAATCATGCCTTCCGGTATGTTTTTGAAATGAGTTATTCCATCTCATTACTTGTGCGATTTATATCTCTTAGATGGATCATACTTATGATCGTTTGGTTTCAAATCATAACGGACAACGTGAAAATATACAAGTCTGGTACATATGTTCTCACAGAAAATGAGTGTTTAGGCACAGTTATACCGAATAAAACAACTGGCTTGTTAATTACTGATGCAATAAATAAAAGTATAAGGGATCAGTCCAAATGCACTCTGATTATCCAATATGGTATTTTTATAGATGAACATCAGTGAACATCGTAAAGGTATTATTAGACGTGACGAAATACATTGTTTGTGTATTGTCTTTAATTGATATCATATATACTCAATTTTAATGGTTCGATACATAGGGCCCGTCGTGGGCGTGATCGTATGGTAGTTGGATTTATTACCTATGCAATCAGTGCCTATCACCACTGATGTTGTGAGTTCGAATTTTGATCAGGGCGAGGTGTGTAACATTATGTGATAAATTTGTCAGTGACTTTCGACAAGTCGGTGGTTTTCTCCGGTTTTCTCCACCAACACAACTGACCGCCACGATAGAACTGAAATATTGTTGAAAGTGGCGTCAAACACCATCAAACTAAACCAAGCCAATCGATATTTGGTGGATTGGTCGTCGCTTGGTCTGTTGAACATATAAACACGGGGTGACCCTATGAGAGATGTCATTAGAGATTACAGTATAACGGGTACCTGACAAAAGATTATAACGTCTAAATTTAATCAGATTGCAACATTTTATGTATATTTGTACAGTTTTGAACGTTGTGGAGAGTTTTTTTTTCTATTCGCAATCAAGTGCTTTGTGTGTCACCTGGTAAATAAATTCATGTTGCGTTAAATAGAACACATTTGATAGATTTCTATACTACTTGCCGCCATTCCGTTTATTCCGCCATCTATGGTTTACTATGGGATCATTAATTGAACACCTTAATTGATCGTACTAATGATTCGTTTGTGACTTCTCTCCAAGAAACAAAACTACATGTCCGTCGAAAGTTAAAAATACCTTATTTCTAGTGATGCGTTAATGTTTACAATGATGTAATACACTTCGACAAAAGTTAACCGCCTCTTGGTTTATTTCATAATCTTTTTTTTTAATTCACTTTTTAAAAATGCGATTGCTATAAAGAATATCTGTACGCATAAGCTTAAAAGCGGGTTACAATTGGTGGCATGCCTAATTACACAAAGTATGTTTGCAAGTTGAGTTTTTGGAGTTTTCCACATTGAGTGTGTTGATCGCTAAATTATGGTTAGGTGAAAATCAACTTTAGCAGAGAGGTGGCAAGCTGTTAATATGTCACAACATTGCTTTAACTATAGAAGGATGGCAGGGCAAATAAAGGTACCCCAATCTGTGATCGTCTTCTGTAATGTTTGCAAGCGACTGGAATGGTTGATGAACGTTCGTGATCTGACAGGACCCGAAAAATTACACCTAGATATGATAAGCTAATAACCCTGTGTGTCAGGATAAATATTACTACATCAGTTCGTTTTCGAGATGAATTGAATTTTGGGGTCATGTATCTGTCATGACTGTTAATAAGACGACCCAATGAGCAGAGCGACCCACAATACAATACGGCTGCAACTGTCATTATGTCATAGACGTGCTCGATAGAATTTGTCCATCTCCGTTGGAATATTCGTAATTGGAAACGAGTATTGGTCAGACGAAAGTCGATATTTATTGCGCACCGTGGATGACCGCTTTCGAATCTGGCAGCATAGAAACACTGGATTTCATGACAGAAACCTGATGTGTACAACACCGTACGGTGGCGGCGGTGTAACTGTGTGGGGACTTATATGTCTTACAAAGTAACATCAATTACGATGTGTTACCGCATGTGTTATCCTTTTGATAATCATCCATTAGCTGACAGACCTGTATTTATGGAAGATATCGCCTGATCGCACATAGCTCGTATTGCAAGAGATTTCAGGCATCAAGAGTCAATTGACACATTTCAGAGGCCTGCCATGTCTCCTGAAATGAACCCAATTGTGCACAAATGGGACTGTATTTGTTGTAAAGTGAACCAACGTATTTCATAAAGTCAAAATATTGCTGCATTGACAAACGCAATTCTGGAAGAATGGCGACGATCCCCACAAGAAAAGATTCGTCGCCTAGTTCGTGGAATTAATAGGCGAGTGCGAACCTTTGGCGTAAATCTGGTGGTTATACTTGCTACAGAGTAAATGTGCGCGATAAGGCTTCTCCACACATTCATTCAGCAGTACTGAAAAAAATTATGACCCGTCTGTTTTCTTAAATTGTTGAAAGTCTTGACAGCTATGTTCACGGAATAAAGAAGACGACGGCAACATTTCTGTTGTCCAAACATGGCAAAATAATTTACTAAATGCAACTATTGAATTACACTCTTCATCTTTGTCATATAATTCCAGGTAATCTATGATCAATGAAATAAGTAACATAGCTTAAATGTTTGTGATACTTGAACTAACAGGCACAAATATTTAAGAATTAACTTATTCAATTGCTTATTTAGCCACATACATGGATTTTCTCGTTTTTATTCTCACAATGTGAACGAGGAAATGGTATTTAGTATATCACTGCTGTACAAGAGACCACATCGTTCTGTTTTTCATGAGACATTATATTTGTCAAAATTGATCAACATTGCAGAAAGATTCAACCACGTTTCTCATTTAAAAAAAAACCGCACGAGCTACTAGTATTTGAAACATCTGTGCCAAAAGGATTTCGGAGTGAGTCTAAACGATAATAGAAAAATAACTCTTACAAGCCAAGGATATTTATTTGTGTTGATACAGAGGAATATAATAGTTTGTTTGATGGTGTTTAACGCCACTTTCAACTATATTTCAGTTATATCGTGGCGGTCGATTTTATTGATGGGGGAAACTGGAGGACCCGGAAAAAACCATTGATCTGTCGCAAGTCACTGACAAACTTTATCACATAATGTTGTACACCTCGCCCTGGTCGAGATTCGAACTCACAACATCAGTGGTTGCGTAGGTAGTTTTAAATCCAACTACCATACAGTCACGACCACGACAGACCCAATTATAATAGTACCTGACGAATATATGACTTGCCTAGATCTGCAAGTATTTTTTTTAATGTCAGAGAAAGCATCGGGTGTAAAATGTTCACACTTCCTGTGATGACAACTGTTCTTCAATAGTTTGATATGTATCTTTGTTCTGTCAGTGTACTCCACATGTTTGTCACGTTTTTTGAAGGTCATAACGGTTGTATATTTTCTCTGACAGTGTTCATAACGATATTGTCTTTACCATTTGCATTATCTTTTGACAATTAGACCAGTTTTTATGTATTTTTCAGGAAAAAAAATGTTTTCCATCAAAACTAGTTGATAATGACGTATACCTGATGAAAGGTGCCTCAAATTTCAGAATTACTTGACAGGTACTTTGGAAATGAGGATGTAGATGTCTGCTTCTTTCATAGCATTATACTACACAATTATATTGGGGCCAAGGTGGCTCAATGAGTTTGGCAGTTGGATTACCTAACAACTCATACAAGGATCACCAATAAGGCATGGGTTCGCGCCTGGCTTTGTAAATTGCAAAAAAGGTGCACTCGACTCGCAGCCGCAAGTGATAAATTTTACCAGTTGCAATTGCTTGCCTATGGTCTGTGGCTCTCTCCGGGTACTCCGACTTCCTCCATCACTAAAACTGGTTGCCATGAAATAGCTGAAATATTGATGTAAGTGTTGTTAAACACAATAAATCAAATCAAATCAAATCACAATTATATTTACATAAAACAACATGATAAGTTAAATGACATTAATATATGGGTATAATTGACGTAAATACGAAAGTCAGTGAAGTTTCTTTTACTTCATAAATGAAGGACGTTAAGTGAAGAAATGCTATGTTGCTATATGGTGTTCACGGTTGGGAATAACTTTAGAAATATTAATTTACAGATTGGTGAACCTTTTTTTTTTCAGGAAAAACGTTGAATGTTTTACTCATCTTAAATATGCTATGTACTTTTTGAAACCAAATATTTCCAACAAATTTTACCCTAAAATAATCAATTTAATCTGTATGACTTTCAATATTCATATTATATGTTACAGAAACAGATTGTTGAAACTTTTGACAAAACATTGGATGTTTCACTCATATTAGATATTTTATGTATTTTTTTGGAACAAAAATTTCCAATGTATGCTCTAAGAATTCCAATATGAATGACGTATGCTATTCACAATTGGGTTATAACATTAGAATACTTGATTTACATATTGTTATTGACAGATTTGAAGCATTTTTTGTCAAAAATATTGAATGTTTTCCTCAGCTTAAGATATTTTATGTACTTTTTGGAACAAGAAATTCCATGAAATACTTATATTTTTTGTCAAAAATAAATCAATCTATGCCTGTATGTTATTCAAAGTTGGTTTATAACATATGTCAACTTAATTTACAGATGGTTAAAGCTTTTCTTTGGATGTTTACTCATTTTACATATTATATGTATTAATTGTAACAAAAGATAACCGTATAGTTATATGTTGGCCAATAGTAATCATTTAATGCTGGTTATATTCTCATTATATATCTTGTATTGTTATTGTGTATATTATTCCCAGTTTGGTATAACATTAGAAAACTTAATTTACACTTTATTGAAGGTTTTTTTTTACACAAAAGAATTTGATGTTTTACTGATTTCAGATATTCTATATAATTTTTATTTAAACATATCCACTTTTCCTCCTAAAAATAATCAATTGAATCTTGTATGACATCATGTTATATTTCATTCACAGGTAGGATATAAAATTAGAAAGCTGAATTCACAGATTTTACAAGCTTTTCTTGACAAATACATTGAATGCTGTACACATCTTATAAATTGTATGTACTTTTTGGAACAGGAAATTTCAATATATGGTTGTAAGACTTACATAATTCATCTTGTACAGTTGGGGTATAACATTAGGACACTTAATTTACAGATTATGGAAGCCTTGCAAAAACATTGAATGCTTTGCCATCTTAGATATCTTCATCATTTTGGAACAAAAATGCCCCAATATAGTATACTGATATGTTTCCCTTAAAAAATAATCAATGCATGCTTGTAAGATTTCCAATGTTCATACTGTATGTTATAGACTAGTCCATCAGCCAAGTCTGAAAAAGCCTCTAATAACAAAGCTTGTGTGATACCCCTGTAGACAGATTTTTTATTGCAAGAAATTAAAGTTGATGTTTAAATTATCGATTTCCATGTGTTATACTAAAATTCAAAACGCGAAAAATAGTATAAATTCAGTTTTTTTTTCTACCCACTGGTGTGCTTATGTAGTGGGGTTCAATAGTTTGTATGAAGTTTGTTTTGTATTTGTATGAAAATACCAAACCATACACTTTGTATTTACCAAACCGTTGCTTCCAAAATTGCTTACGATACCAAACACGTACACTAACCTTTCACCCTCGTGGTAAACATTGCACTTGCAACAGTTAATTTGCACGATTTTTCAGTGGAATATTGTTGAACACAAAAGGGAGAATATTCTTCTCAATAAAGAATCATCGTGAAGGGGTATAGATTCACTTATGTGTATAGAATGGCAACAAAATACGACGAAATCGACTAACGAAGACATCAGACTCTCCTTCACATGCTAATTTCTCAGATATTTAACAATAATAAATATCAGATTTCGTATGGGTTTTACAGGGAAATTCATAGGTAAAGTACATACAATACTCTATGATTCTTATCTCTTTTGCAAAGGTTAAAATATGTCAATAATATACCTACCTCTTTCGTCAAGTTGTTTTTTCTGCTAAACCGGAAGTGATACCAAACAACTGTTGTCGTTGCTCTTACCATACAGTGAGAACATATGGCAGTTCAAAATGTGTTATTTGATTAGAAGACAAGTAATTATATGATAACAAATCTCGGGAACAGTTACGCCAATGTTTGACCAAAGACAGCGTTTTTTCGTTGAAGAGAACTGGGGGAAATTAATTTTCCCGCGAAAAGATTGGAATCGGGTCTTGTATTTTATATCACAAAACATGCTGCAACAAACTGACAAGGCGTCTTTACAAAGCTAATGAGAAAATGGAAGATATATCAGGTAATGAGGAATCAGCAATATTTGACAGATCTTTTGATACTTTAGCTCCCAAAATTGAAACAAATGTTTTGAAAGCATTGCAAGTGGTAACTATGTCAGAACTTTAGTCTCGGTTTCATCAGCTTAGTGAATAAGGGTAATAACAAAATTACCGAACACAGAGCAATCTTCCAAAGGGAAAATCAAAACTCATAAATCAATAAACAGACAAAATCATCTTCCAAAGGGAAAATCAAAACTCATAAATCAATAAACAGACAAAATCAGTCAACAACCGGGAAACTGGGAAATCAGCTTAGTGAAGAAGGCATTAAGGCCTCAAATCCTCAAATTACAAATCCTGGTATTTGAAAAAAGGCTAGAAAAACGTTTCGGAAACAAACTTTCATTTTGACGGTGGCAGATCATTTATTGATTGAAGCAGCTTTAGAATCTATGAAGCAGAACAAATATAACGATTTAGAAGTGTCAGATCTCCCAAAACAAAACGCAAAAGTTGATAAGCTAGCCCGACATGTGTATTATACAGAAAATGCGATCCAGAGATTGACTTTGTCAGAAGCCAAGTCGTCAGTACCATTTTCTCCGACTGGTAGCTTTATATAAATGAGCAATCTGTGATCATGCCGAATTCGTAGTATAATTTGATTAACTTGGTTTTGACTGGGGACCAATCAAATCAACCAATTTCAGACTTAGATGTTGAAATGTCAGAGGCAACCAATATGCGTGTTGTGTCATTTGCACAGGACCTCATTTACGATGTCACACGTTGTAAGGTGCAAATCCCTGAACATGTAGGTCTGGCTGTACTGCTAAAATACCTTACTGGTTTAGTCGAACTAGTAAAGGTTCACCAAACACTTTGTAGAGTAGGTGATAGTTCTAACATTCCAAACGACATCCTCCTTGATGTGAACAAATTCCTATGTGCTGTCTACGATTTTCCGTCAATTAGTGAGATATTAATGAGGTATGATTCCTTTTGTTTTGATTATCAAAAAACACCCAGTGCGTTAGCTACCACCTACAAAAGACGCTATGCAGAAACACACAAAGAGCATATTTCCAGGCAGCAGTTTGGAAACGCGCCGATCAGTCAATATATCAGCTGAAAAGCAAGGATGGGAGAAATATATGTTGTCTGTTAACTGGATGGACCAGCACGAATCAAAGAGAGACTCTATCACAGAGATGTATAGTGAAAGTGACGATGAGGAAGAAGATTAAAACGTGAAATCATAGTTTGAGGGAAAAAGTACTGGTTGTTAGATTTCAGGTTTTTAAACACAAAATTAATGTAGCGCCCCCCCTTTTTTTTTTAGGTCAAATATATAGAATTACTTCCATTAGATTAATCTGAGAGAGATTGGAACTACAGTAATTACTGCAAATTTGAAGAATCAAGCAATAAAACGTTTAGCATAAAACTTGTAGACACTAAATTATTTCATCTGGTGAAAATTTTGAAATAATATAGTAAAAATACCCTCCCCCTCCTGAATTTACAATAAGGGGTCTTTTTATGTTTGGTTATCATCTTTCTAGCATTAATGACATAAAATAAGCATATATAAATAGCTCTCGACGTAAATTAACCGAAATGGTATACCCTAACTGACGGGAAAACTTGGCTTTGTTTTTCTCCTGCTATTTTAGGGTATCCTAAAAGGTTCGCTTGCTATACTATTTTCCGCACCTTTTAGTTGAATATCACACTCGAATAAATAATTTACATATATTTATCCTTCGATTTGTGCAAAAACAAAAAAATGCGGACTACAGGGGTAACTTACATCAACATTTTTTCGGGTCTAGCTGATGGACTATTATTCATAGTTGGGTTACAACTTTTGATAACTTAATTTTTAAAGGGGCATTATCTGCCAAATCATAAATTTTTGTTACCCATAAAAACTATCAGATATGATTGATGTCTTAATAAAACGTCTTTCTGTAACTTATAAATGTTATGAAATGTACGCGCATCGGGGGGGAAACGTGTAACTGCTCTTGTTTTGAGATCGATCAAGAAATGGACGTCATCTTATTAATTATCGACATTGTTTACGGAGTTTGTCGAATCGTCATTAAATCAGTACAATGCACTTATTTCTTATTTTTTGTGAATCTGCTTTTAGTTGGTGTTAATTACGGACAAAGAACCATGCAAGTTGGCAGTTAATAAGCGACCAAATACAAATTATTCGTTTTTACCTGTCACTAGTAAGGTCAATTGCATACGGAAAAAGCGAGGTCAAATTATTTGCTTGCAAGCAAATAAGTAATCGATGGTAATTTTCGTTCTCAAAAGGCGGAAAGTGGTTCAATAAGCTGTTTAATGTAAAATATGTACCTTTATTTCATCATTTTAAAGCTATTTACCAATTTCCAAAACATATTTTTTTTTGGTCAAAATCGTAGCTTTTCTTGACGTAACCAGTGGATATTATCTGTACTACTTGTAACATAAAAGATCTGTGTATAGTTATATTTTTGACCAATAGTAATCATTTAATGCTGATTATATTTTCACCATTGGTAATCATTAAATGCTGATTATATATTGACCAATAGTAATCATTTAAATTAAATGCTGATTATATTTTCACCAATAGTAATCATTTAATGCTGGTTATATTTTCACCAATAGTAATCATTTAATGCTGATTATATTTTCACCAATAGTAATCATTTAATGCTGGTTATATTTTCACCAATAGTAATCATTTAATGCTGGTTATATTTTCACCAATAGCAATCATTTAATGCTGGTCATATTTTTACCCATAGTAATCATTTAATGCTGGTTATATTTTAACAAATAGTAATCATTAAATGTTGGATATATTTTCACCATTAGTAATCATTTAATGCTGGTTATATTTTGACCAATAGTAACCATTTAATGTTGGCTATATTTTCACCAACAGTAATCATTTAATGCTAATTATATTTTCACCAATAGTAATCATTAAATGCTGGTTATATTTTCACCAATAGTAATCAATAAATGCTGGTTATATTTTCACAAATAGTAATCAATTACTGCTGGTTATATTATCACCCATAGTAATCATTCAATGCTGGTTATATTTTCACCCATAGTAATCATTTAATGCTGGTAATATTTTGGCCAATAGTAATCGTTTAATGCTGGTAATATTTTGACCAATAGTAATCATCTAATGCTGGTTATATTTTACCAATAGTAATCATTTAATGCTGGTTATATTTTGACCAATAGTAATCATTTAATGCTGGTAATATTTTGACCAATAGTAATCATTTAATACTGGTTATATTTTGACCAATAGTAATTCAATCAACGATAATGATTTTTTTTTATAGTTATCAATATGGCATGTACTCAAAATGCCACAGTATGTATTTTAAATGGACATATTTTTGTAATCGTCATTTTGAGAAAGTCGCGGTCAAAATATATATTGATTGATTGTAATCGTCATTCATTGTACAATAATCGTCACAATGTCCACCACCACAACGAACTATTTTTGCCACGTTTCATTTATTAAAATGTCGACATCATCTTTACTGAAATATTATCCATTACTTAATATTTTGAAAGTGGTTTTCTCGAAAAGTCAGAAACTTAAAAAATGAAAATGGCGCGATCAACAGGAGTTCGCAATCCACCGAAGCTACTTTTAACCAAACAAACTTTTGATGTATTTATTCTCATTTCTGTGAAATGAAATCTTAGTTCTCATATATGCCAAGGCTGGCCATGCACTGCACGAGGACGCACAAGTTTTTTTTTATCGATCAGCATCCAGGTAACAATTACGTTCTATTTATAGAACAGACAGACACTGTCTGCAATTAAAAAAAAATAACTACTAATAAACTACAGTATTTTTATTCTAATTGTTGCATTTTGATTATGAGGTCTGAGAAGTAATTATTTATTTTACAACTTGCTTCAGTTTTTGACGTATGT
>MJUT01048699.1:39982-52503 GCA_002080005.1 Gigantidas platifrons
AAAAAACAAATAAATAAATGACAATTGAACTTACAAATACTTCTCAATTAATTCCATTCAGGACACCATTTCTTCCAAATTTACGAAAGTTTTATAGATGAAAGGTGACTGTCCTACGTAGTGCCTCATATGTCCCCCTTTTTAGGATTCTACTTCTACATCTAGTAGACCAAGAAATATTTATCAAGTGATTTATTTCATTTTAATCATTTTTTAATACTGCTCTCATTTCTTTTACAATTCCCTTATAGTGGAAAAGATTAATTTATTTGTTATGATTTATTTAAAATGTCTCAAATTGAGTCAACTTAGCTGTAATTATAAAGGTGACAGGTGTGATGTTATTCAAACAAGTGACATGTTTATTGATCACTGCTTTAATTTTCTAATTAGGGGCACAAATGTCTTTTACAGAGAAAAAACAAATAAATAAATGACAATTGAACTTACAAATACTTCTCAATTAATTCCATTCAGGACACCATTTGAAACTTCTTGTTATTTCACCCAAGTGGATGTTTGTTTTGGTTTGCTAATCGCGGCTTTGTTATGGAAATTTCGTATCGATATCAATCAACTGATTTAGAAATGGATGACTGGCGCATGTGACGTCACGAGTGGTTCTACCTCGTTATCGCACTCAAAATCTGCATAATTTCTAGGTCAGCAGAAAGGGCGATAAAAGGTGTGTTTATCCCTTTGTACGTATCGTTAATCACATGAAAGTGAAAAAGAAATTATTTTTACAGCATTTTGGAAGTATTTCACTAAGTTTTGTGAAAAATTTAAAAATCGTGTCATTTGTCCTTTAATGTTGGTTATATTCCCATTACCGTGTGTATCTTGTATTATATTGGCAGTAAGGATATAAAGGAGTAGGCATAAGACTGAAATTGGCCTAAAAATAGGCAAATTATAATTGAAACGTATAGCTTTCATTCTTTCTTGATTTTATTAGACCTTCACCTCTTCTAACCAAGGATTTAAATAGTAGAAAGGATACGAATCTCGTATTTTTTCGCTTTATCTCGTGTGGTGATGTTTTATGCTACTCGCTACTTATGCTTGTCTCTAACACCACTACTACCGATTTCAGATTTAAGCGAGGCGTTGTTGACATGCTTCTAGGACAGATTTTATTTCCTTTAAACTTGGATATCTATGTAAGAAACAACTTTCTAATCATACTACATATGCATTAAACTCGTCTGGTAAGTTAACTATTGTTTTCTTTGTGCGTCAAATCAAGGATTTGTATAGTAAAAATATATAGCTAATTATTGTAGCATCTAAATGTTTACATAACGATTTTTAATCACCAGATTAAAAGTGTTTTAATACAATCAATCAGGTCAATGATTTAGGGTATTCTAGTAATTGATTGTTTATATCATCTTAATTACACACATTGTTTATTTAAATAAATTAAACTTAATTTACATCAAAAGAAAATGATGGCCAACTGGAGACATGGATCAAGATTGAGTAAATATTTAATACAACAGCAGACTGATATTATGATCAGTTATAGATATAGTTATATTATTTCTCCGAGTTGTACATGCACAAGAGTTCAAAAATGTCAGACTTTCTATCTTGGGATAATGACATTGATCTTGATTTCTTATTAGGTGAATACACTGAGTGTGATACTGACCACAGTAATAGTGAAGATGAAAACAGTAAACCATCTAAAAAGCAGAAGACTTCAGAAAAAACTAGTGACCAGGTTAAATATAAATGTCTAGAATGTAGCAAAGTTCTTAAGACAATATCAGGTTTCTGTGGTCATGTGAAAAAAAAACCAGCATAATATTGATGCTAGAGCTACTGACAACAAAGTAACAAGTGGGAATAAAAGTGACAACACATTTTCATATCAAGATGATCATTTCAGTCAGATTTTTCCAGTTGCTTATCAATCTTCACCAAAGAACATTGCAAATGATCCGTTCCTTCCAAGCCATAAAATCAGTAATATTAATGTCATCATCAGATTCTATTAGAATGAGATTTTCCAGCTGCTTATCAGTCTTCACCAAAGAACATTGCAAATGATCCGTTCCTTCCTAGCCAAAAAATCAGTAATATTAATGTCATCATCAGATTCTATTAGAATGAGATTTTCCAGCTGCTTATCAGTCTTCACCAAAGAACATTGCAAATGATCCGTTCCTTCCTAGCCAAAAAATCAGTAATATTAATGTAATCATCAGCTTCTATTAGAATGAGAGTAGAGAAAGAGATGAAATTCGTTTTCGTTTCCAGTTCTTCAAACCTTACAACCACTAATGTCCGTGAGCAACTTTTTCAACATCTGCACAGAGTTGGTCTAGACACTACCCTTTGTAAAGACATTTCCGCAATGTGTCCAGTGGCATTAATTTATTTTTACAAATGTTCTTTGAGGATATACTTAGTAGTTGGTGAATTTTTTACAGAACAGATAAAATTGGTGAAAAGTGATTCTGACAATTCACCATGCATTTTGTCATCACAACTCCTCCCACATGCTTAATGAGATGTTTGTGAAACTTAGTATATTGCGAGAACCAAATATGAAGATGTGCACATTAGTAGGATATCCCAGTCCATTGAGTTTTACCTCTGTTATGCTTCCTTGGACTTTTTTTTTTAATTTTGAGACAATTCAGTATGCACTTTGTCATCGCAACTCCTCCCACGTGCTTAACGAGATGTTTGTGAAACTTAGCATATTGCAAGATCCTAATATGAAGATGTGCACATTAGTACTATATCCTGGTCCATTGAGTTTTTCCAGAGTTATGCCCGTTTGGACTTGGAAATTTGATACAATTCACCATGCACTTTGTCATCACAACTCCTCCCACATGCTTAACGAGATGTTTGTGAAACTTAGTACTATATCCCGGTCCATTGAGTTTTTCTAGAGTTATGCCCAAAACTATGCACTTGTACATCCTTAGATTCTAATGTGCCGTTATGCGCATTCAAACATAGAAATTCACCATTTGAACTTTTCTTCACGAAATATGGTTTTGATATTGGACTGATGGATCTTCACGAAATATTGATATTTTCAAGGTCAAAGGTCACCGGGTCAATTCTTTAGGCGAGGGGATATGCCATGCTTTGCATTGCCCTTGTTCATTTATTTTTGACAATTCGTGGTTATGCTATTACCAGAGTCGAGAGAAACAAGATTACCACCAACAGTAGCCGTGTGTCATCAAGTCTTCGCCAAGGACTTAAAGAAAAGGTGTTGAACTAAAACATTTTCTTAAACATTTGATCTTTTTTGTTATTCAATTGTGATTCCTACATCATTGTAGTTTTTCACTATAAAACTATTATTTTGTATTTGCTAAATATTATAGCATTTAAACTTTCTTTGTTTATTTTTTCACTTTGTATTTATTATATATGAGGTATCCATTTTTTCAGATTTTTAGATTACTATTTTACTAATTATAATGTTAGGCCAACTTGACATCCTGTTATATGGCTGTGAAGTGTGGGGCTTTAGTAACAATGATATTCTGGAAAAAATACACCTAAAATTTTGTAAGATTCTTTTAAATTTAAAAACATCAACGCCTAGCTATATGGTATATGGTGAACTAGGGCGATATCCTATATATATTGATATTAAAATCAGAACAGTATGTTACTGGGCAAGACTTATAGTTGGTAAACAAACAAAGTATTCTAATATATTGTATAGACTATGTCGTCAATTGAATAGAAATTATAATATGCAGTTTAGTTGGATATCGTTTGTAAAACAAATATTTAATGAGTGTGGCTTCTCAAATATATGGGAAACAGAACTTTTTAACAANATTTGATCTTTTTTGTTATTCAATTGTGATTCCTACATCATTGTAGTTTTTCACTATAAAACTATTATTTTGTATTTGCTAAATATTATAGCATTTAAACTTTCTTTGTTTATTTTTTCACTTTGTATTTATTGTATATGAGGTATCCATTTTTTCAGATTTTTAGATTACTATTTTACTAATTATAATGTTAGGCCAACTTGACATTTGTAACAATTCTGATTAATTTATAAATGGTAATCTTAAATAACAACATCAACCCTCTCTAGCTATTAAATCAATTAAATATAATTTGAGCTTGTCCAAAATGTTTGCTGTAATAAATTTGAATGATCTTTAATTAAAAGAAATGATTGATCAATTTATTCCAAGTATTTTTTGTTGATATACAAATGTACATTGTAATATTATATCTATCTGTTCTTGTGTATGTAAATTAAATTTACCAGTGATCAGATTTCATTTTTAGAATAACTTTGCCTAGCAAATGGGTAAAGTGTTATTTTGATGTGGAATGAATATCCATTAGACAAACCAAAAGATTTAGTTCCTAATTACAGCAGACAAATATTCTACCATTAACATAGAAAATAACAACTCCTGAGACAAGATGGAAACCATTTAAATCAAAAGAATTGTTTTCTATACATTGGTGTACTTGCATTGATATTTGATTGATTTTATTTTGATTTTTGGTGTTTAACGCCACTTTTAACAATATTTCAGCTATATCATGGTGACCAGTTTTAGTGGTGGAGGAAGCCGGAGTACCCGGAGAGAACCACCGACCATGGGCAAGCAACTGGTAAACTTTATTACTTAGGGTTGCGAGTCGAGTGCACCCTTTTTTGTAATTTACAAAGCCGGGCGCGAACTCACGCCATATTGGTGATAGGCTTGTATAAGTTGTTAGATCCAGCGACCTAACTCATATTTGATATTTGACCTATCTTGGGCCTTATCAAACACTATACAGTGTTACCAATTGTCCATTGTTGAAGATTGTTTGATGTGGTTTTGTACCCGACTGGTTTTACTGTTGATCATTGTTTCATGGACATGTATTCAACATCTCGATAATTCATACTAATATTCAACAAGGGAAAATATGTTTTCTTTTATCTGGTTCCACCTTGTTGAAGACTACGAAGTAACCTCTGAATGACTTTGTCAACTGTCATTTTCTGGATTTTGTTTCTAGCCATTGCATCTATTTTTTTTTAGCCTTTTTTTGTGCATTAGAAAACAGTCCTTACAATCATGAAAATAAAATTCTGCACTGTACTTTAATGAAGGTTAACTGCACCATTGGTATCAATTCCACACTTGTACGAATTAGATACCCATCTATATATACATGTATGTCCTTGAATATCAATTTAAACAATATGAATTTCATAGTGCATGTACCTGTCAATACCATACAATATGCATATCCAAATCTGCAACCAAAAAGACCTGATAAAGAAAACAATTTCAAACCAACATATGAAAATTTCTTTGAAAACTTCACACAAGCCAAAATATTCAATTAAGGACATGGCAATAAATATGCATGAATATAATACTTTAGGAAAATTTATTATTTACAAATTGGGCATGTCAATACAAAAACAATAAATATACTAGTATACATGATAAAACAAAGATTCACCTTCTTTTAAGTATGACACTTTATTAAATCCAAATGGAAAGAAATTATTCACATGAAATATTCTCAAAAATTTACTTCTTCATGAAAAGGTTTATTTTGACAGTGTGATCAACTAGTGGCTCAGTGGGCTGAGCCTGTGTCGCTCACTTTTCACTCTGCTTTGAGGAAACTTAATACAGAACCTTCCATACATGTAGATGCTTCCTACCAAGTTTCAGTTCATATGGCTATGCAGTTTCAAAGGAGAAGATTTTTTTTAGAAATTGACCAATCAGAAACAAGAATTGCATGTGATGGTCATGTTTGCTAACCGATCGGGACAAAATGAATCATAGAGGACATTCCATAGATGCTTCTTACCAAGTTTCGGTGGTAGCCATGTTTGTTAACTGATCGGGATGAAATGAGCAACCTTCATAGAGGAAAATCCGTAGATGATTCCTACCAAGTTTCGGTGGTAGCCATGTTTGTTCACCGATCGGGACAATATGAGCAATCTTCATAGAGGACATTCCATAGATGCTTCCTACTAAGTTTCGGTTCATTTGTCCTAGCGGTTTCAGATGAGAACATTTTTAATAATCGGCCAATCAAAAACAAGAATTGCCTGTGGCGGCCATGTCTGGTAATGGATCATAACAAAATGTGCACTCTTTAGAGATGACTTTCCATAGATGCTACCTACAGTTAGCTCAACGCGAATGGATTCTCCCGCTCCAAAATCTGTGGAATTTCTTGGTGTAAAACTGAAATACACCGATATCCACCGAAAAAATCTTGGTGTATCTTTGGAGCATTTGGTCATAAATCAGCAGGGTTTCTCACCTGAATCGGTGGGCCGCGGTAAAATTTATGGTTTTAATCCCATTGATCTATGCCGCTTTCTCCACCGGATACAGACAGGTGTTATTAAAAATCAATAACTCAGGTAAGCATAATTGCCGTTTGTGTGACTATTTATAATATTTGTCATCAGTAAAAAATATTTGTCATCTTCTGCAAACTATAATATTTCTCTGGTTCCGCGTGTTTTCCCTTTTGCTAAAAACAGTAAAATTTTCGGAATCAATATCTCACATATGGGTATGGACATTTGTCAATTGCCAGTACCCCATCAGGCATGGGCTTAGTCAGAACGATATTTTCGAATCCGGTGCTAATAAAAATTTGTGATGAAATTATTTTGTTGAAAATTGCACTACCGACTTTTTTTCAGCAGGCTAAAATATTTTGTGTTGACTTAGATTTTTTATTTAAAATGCCGACTGTTCCGCGGGATTTCCCTTGTGATAAAAATAGTAACATCCTCGGAATCACTATCTCGTATAGGGGTATGGACATTGACCATTTGTCAGTACCCCGTCGAGTTGAATTTTGGAGCTTCTGCAGATGATACCAACGCGCTAAATTATTAAAAAATGCCATTACAATGTGAAAGGCGCTAGAAAATCAATGCATCAATCGTGTATGTTCAGGTTTTGACTGATTTGAAATACACTAGCAAAGCAAATTCTTTTGTGTATTACACAAAAAATCGCACAAGTGCAAAAGGTAAAATTTCGCCATTTTAAAGTTGTAAGAGTGCTACTGGTTTGGATAAATAACGCAATAGATGGTCATGTAACATGTGTAACATCCTAATCAGATTAACTACCGGAGGCATTTAAACATTTTTATTACTCTAGACGACCATAAACCATTTGGGAGGGTCATAATCCACGCGGTGTTGGGTGGACCAGCTTGGGAGGATTTTGGGAGCAAAATCTGAAATTAATGGAGGCACACCAATATTCACCGAAATCGGGGGAAAACGATAGAGAATCCATTCGCGTTGAGCTAACTGTACCAAGTTTCAGTTCATTTGGCTGAGGGTATTCAGAGGAGAAGATTAAAATGTGAAAAGTAAACTGATGACAGACGACGGACACCAAGTGACGGCAAAGTTCATATTGCCTTTGGCAAGGTTTGCTAAATAGAATATTAAAATGTGAATACCTATTTGTAATGTATAGAATAAACTTGGTACACTATATCAACATTAGTTAATTTCTAAGGAAGATAATGGATCTTTCTTTTAACAGTTTAGGCAAGAAGTTATCTTTCTTTTAACAGAGAAGATTTTTTAGAAATATAGCAATCAGAAACAAGAATTGCTTGTGGTGGCCATGTTTGTTAACCGATCGGGACAAAATGAGCAAACTTTATAGAGGACCTTCCATAGATGCTTCCTACCAAGTTTCGGTTCAGAGGAGAAGATTAAAATATGAAAAGTTAACGGACGACAGACGACGGATGCCAAGTGATGACAAAAGCTCACATTGCCTTTGACAAAGTGAGCAATAAAGTTTGCTGAATAAAATACCATAAAGGGAGAAAATATTCAGATTTACTTAGTGTTCTAATACAATGAATATTTGAATAGATGATTAACCCCCTCTAAAAAGGAGAAAAAAGGGAATCAAAAATATTTATATTGATAAAGAAGTAAAATACACAAAGAAGGTCACCTTTACAGACAAGTTTGTTTTGTACACTAATATTTACCACATTAAATTGCAAATAATGATGAACATTTCATAAAGTCCTAAATTTGATTGATGACCACTGTCTCTCAGGGGCAACTCCTTTGCTTTGGCAATTATACTGTTGTCAATAGCAGGGGCACCATTCTCTTGGTTGCAAATATTACCACGCTTTGGTGCTAATGCCTGGGCTCCTATGGCTCATATTTGAGTCATCATGTGTCTTACATTGTAAACTGTTGGGTTTGAATTGTCATCAGTTTCATGTCTGTGATGTCAAAAATGTTGCTAGAGAGGATCTTGATTCTCCTTCTAGTAAAAACTTCACACACTCTGTGATTGACTTTACGCCTGTCAATGTCTGTCGACTTAGCATCATACCTGTAAATTTATAACAGAACTAGGTTAGGAATAAAGAGAAAAAAATAAAGAAATGAATTTAATAAAGAAAATACTAATAAAAAATGACTAGAATTTTAATCATTTGAGTCACCTCATGATATACATCCTGAAGACCTTGTTGTGACCTCTTTGTCACTGTTTCTGGAGAGAAGATGTCTGACAGATGTGTCTATTTAGAGTTGGCATTTTATCATCAGGGGTTAAAAAATCTGCTGGTCCGAGGTCCAGGACCGGCGATCTGTGGGTTCGGGCCTAACATTTTCTAATCCTGTAAAGACCGACGGACTAGTTGAAACTGTCCAATTACGGACTTGAATTAAATGGGTGGTTAAAAGTCCGAGTGACAGATGTTACTGCATAATTTTAATCCAACATTGATTGCCTCTTTTAATACTGTGTTAACATTGGATTGCGTAATCTGAAATAATACAAGATCGTTATAGTGATTTACGAAGTGTGTTTTGTTCTGTATGTACCTCCGGTAATTAACGGAATACACACACCCAGGATAGTTGTAACAGAATAGCTTAAGATCAATTTGCGCTTTGCAGAAACGGTAATTCTTTCGATAATACTTGAGCATATTAGTGAAGCAGTTCAAACATAAAAATGGCCCGAGTCATTGACCAGTTTGTTTTTTAATGTTAACTGAGTGGCTCGTCATACTGACAACAATAAATTACATAATGAAAAAACACTACAACCAACAAAAGGACAAAGATACAATAGGCTAGAATGGAAGAGAATATTTCAAACATCAAGGAAGGAAAAAATTCCTTGGGTTGAGGCAAGTGGTAGGCTGATAACTCCGGCGAAAACTCTATGGGCTAAACATTAATTTTACTAAGACACAAGTAGTATGGATTGGGAGTAAAAAATACAGTAATGACACTTTATGTCAACACAGAAACTTGTCCTGGGGTAAAACATCCTTCAAGCTATTGGGTATTAATTTTGATGTTGATTTGGATAAAATTGTAAATATTAATTATAATGAGAGAATTTTGCAAATAAAAAAACTCGTTAAGATATGGTCAAAAAGGAATCTTACTGTCATTGGAAAGATTACTGTTGTGAAAACTCTGATTTTACCTGTCTTAAATCACCTAATCATTACATTGCCTAATCCTACTCAAGACATCTTAAAGAAGATGAATGAGCTTATTTTTACCTTTATATGGAGTTCACCTGTGCACAGAGTTAAAAAGGAATTGTTACAAAAAGACTTCTGTGATGGAGGATTAAAAATGATAAATCTAAATTTATTTATTTTAGCCCTAAAAACAACCTGGATAAGAAAGCTATTTCGAACTGAATATAAATGGGATAATATCTTATTTTCAACAATAAATCAAGAAAAATTATTCAATTTGGTAATGGTTATATTTCTTACATAAAGGAAAATGTTGTAAAAAATAAATTTTGGAAAGATGTGTTCCATGCTTGGAACACCTTTATTGATAAAGAAGAAAACTTTACATGGGAATATTTTTTGTCTTCTCCACTGTGGATGAACAAAACCATAAAAATAGAAAACAAATCTATGAAGACTGGTACAGAAAAGGTATTTGTTTTGTTAATGATATTATGTCAGAAGATGGAAAATTTCTCTCCATTGATCAATTAGAGGCAAAATTTAACATTTCCAAAAATATTATGAAATTTAATAGTATAATTTCAGCTGTTAAACATGCTGGAAAACAGAATGTGTATAATAGTTATAAACTACTTACTCCATTTATTCCTTCGTTTGTTAAGACCATTTTGAAGAGTACAAGGGGAACTAAAGATATGTATTTGTTACTAATAAGGAATAACATAGTGTCAAATGGTCAGAAAAAGTGGGAGGAAATTTTATCCTTAGGTTTAGATGAAACGAAATGGAGAGAAATATTCAAACTACCTTTTATAGTCACACAAAATACCAAACTACAATGGTTACAGTACAGAATTAACCAACATATCATAGGAACAAATAAATTTCTGTATAAAATTAAAGTAAAAGACAATGCCTTTTCTACTTTTTGTCAGGAAGATGAGGAAACTATAGAACATTTATTTTGGAACTGTGAGATTGTACAAACTTTTATTGATGAAATTGATTATTGTCAAATGGTGTTTTTTTTTTTTAACACCAATATCACAGATTTTATTCAGTTTTTATCTTGTTACATTTTTACTTCAGAGTCAAGTTCCTCTGAAGTATCCCTGTGAAATTCTGTTTTCACTATCCAGGAAAATATTCAAAACTATAATTACATAAAAAATAAAAGCCTATTTCATTCTAATATAATCTTTTGCATACAATATTATCACAGATTATTTAATATTTGATTGAACAATGAATTAATTTCTAGTAATTTATTTTCCTTCATTTTTCTTTGAAATTCATTTTTAAATAACAGATAAACATCAATTTTCTTTGTCTTTTGCTCGGATACATAATAGGATTTGTAAATTGTAAATGCTAATATAGATAAAAAATAATTTAGATGAAAATATTCTTTATCGAAAATTTTGTAGCCAAATACTAAATGTTGAAGTCTGATATTGTTTTCAAATTTGACTTTTTTTAACATTTCATTTATTTTATTCCAAAACATATCTAAATATTTACATGACATAAAAAAGTGATCATAATCTTCTTCTACTCTACAAACATTACATAAATTGTCAGTTGATATTTTCCATTTGAACAGATGTGATTTGGTTGGAATAATAAATTGTAATAGTTTCCATCTAAATATTTTCAATTTGTTTTCTACCAAAATTTTAAAAATAAATTCATATAAGTCTGTTTTATTTTGAAAGTCCTGGATTCCCAAGTAAGTTGTCCAAAAATTTATACCTATCGGTTTGACGAAAACCTTGTTTTTGATAATATTGTAAAAATCTTTGTTAACTAATTTATCAATATTAATCACCCTACCAGCAGAAATAATATTTTCTTTTTTTATATTAATAATAGTTTTCACAGATATTTCTTCTGATAATAGCACATACCACTCTTTAGGAATTGCCTTTTTCAGTCGACTAAATTCACTAAAAAAATTAATTTTATTTTTTAATTTCAGTATCAAATAATCTTGTGATACCCTCCCTCTTTCGTCAGTTATGTCATTCATATACAACAGGTTGCTATCAATCCAGTTTTTATAAATTAAACTTTTATTATTAAATTTTATATATTTATTTCCCCAAATATTTTGGTTTCTTATTTCTCTATAATTAGTTGGTATTTTTGTTTGTCCACCTCCAAATTCTACCCAACAGTTTATTATTTCTTTATAGAACTCTGGGATATCATTAAAATTTTCTATTGATTTACCATTGTCTATATTCATTTTAAAAATTAGCCAGTTTTTTCCAAATTTATCTAAATACTTTCTTGGTATAACTTTCCAATTTGATGTTTCTGAACTAAGCAGTCTTTTGACCCATGACACTTTAAACGATTTAAAATAGCTGTTTATATCAACCATATTCAACCCCCCCTTTTCATAATCCCCTATTAAAGCTAATCTTTTAATTTTATCCGGTTTCCCTTTCCATATAAATCTGTAAAAACAAGATTCAATTTCTTTAATGTACGTTTTTGGTACTACACATGAACTGGCTAAGAATGTAAATTTCGGCAGGATGAGTGTTTTTATAATAAGAATTTTCCCCATAATAGTTAAATTTCTTTTCCCCCATGCTATAAATTGATTTTTCATTTCTTCAATTCTCTTCTCCCAGTTAAGTTTTTGACATTCTTCCTTGTTATGTCCAAAGAATATACCTAATGTTTTAATTGGATTCTGTGTCCATTTAATACCTCCAATTTTGTCTTTACAGTCTTTTAGCTTACCTATCCAAATACCCTCTGTTTTATTTCTATTTAGAATTGACCCTGAAAATGACCCAAATATTTCTATTTCATTCATGGCTAAAGCTATATCAGTTTTGGAACTCACAAATAACGTTGTGTCGTCTGCTAATTGAGATATTTTAATAGTGTGTGTTTTATCGTCAATTTTTATCTTTATCCCGTTAATATTTTTATTTTCTCTGATCTTTAACGCCATAATTTCCACGGAAATAACAAATAAAAGGGCAGATAAAGGACATCCTTGACGG
>MJUT01048699.1:97234-113526 GCA_002080005.1 Gigantidas platifrons
CGGAGTATTATGGTGAAGGATCCAGAAAACTAAGCATACTCCATGTTAGACTACGACAATGTAACTCATTGAATTCTGATTTATATCTTATAAACATTACAAATGACCCCAAATGTCAATGTGTTGCACCGTATGAAGATTCAATTCATTATCTAATGGAATGTCCATTATACCAAAACGAGAGATATAGTCTTTTTAGAAACATAAAACGAAACCAACAAAAATATAGAAACATTACTCTTTGGAAACGATAAAATTAATATAAACGAAAATTCTAATATCTTCAATAAAGTTCGAGCATAAATTAGACAAAGAAAAAGATTCTAATCAGTGGTCTGTCATCTGGTCTACACTACATCAACATCAATTTATTTCCCATGTTTCACTATATTGTGTTTTATATTATCTATATTTATGTATGTGCTAGATTTGTTGACATTATTATATGTGTATTATTTGTAGGGAGAGAACAGTACATAAGTTGTGATAACTTTTTGTCCAATCCCATTGCTTTTTTATTTGCAATAAAATAATATTATACTAATGTCAACATGCACTGCATATCACACAGAACCTTTACAGAGTAATAGTTTATTTTCTAATGATCACGTAACGTCAGAACGTCAAACAGGCATCCGAATGACTTTGATAACTCCATGTACCAACAGGCAATGATTGTATTCAATCGTCGTCCACGTTCAACTAAACTAACATTGAAAACAGGCAGACACCATCACTTGCTATACCTTAGTTTTAGAATCATACTACAATATGCAAGACTGTGAATTAAACCCAGGCCCAAGAACTCCCAAGTACCCCTGCTTAGTCTGTACTAAGGCAGTGAGATGGAATCACAGCGTCATACCCTGTGACAACTGTGAGGGGTGGTATCATACCGACTACATAGATATGGATAGCAAAATATACCATGCACTTACAAAACAGAGGCTTCATAGATTTGCTGCCAATGTGGCCTTTCTAACTTTACTACTTCATTTTTTGACTCTCTTGATGCAAGTACATTTAAAACCTTTGAATCACTATCAGATTTATCACTGTCATCAGTGGGTAGCGACATAGGGGATCATATTACAACATCATCACCAAAAATTACGATACCACCTAGTTGTTACCGCAAACCAGAATCTACATTCATGAAGGTATTAACAATCAACTTTCAAAGTATCAAAGCAAAACGTGAAACCTTCTGAAACTTATTAGAATCAAGTAAACCAGATATTATACTTGGATGCGAAACATGGCTAAAGACAACCGTCACAAACCAAGAAATAATTCCACCTGGCTACAAAGTTTATCGAAAGGATAGACATGACTGGCATGGAGGTTTATTAGTCATTGCAACATCCTGCTACATCAGTAATATAGTAGATGTAAGCATACATAGCGAACTGATTGCTGTACATATAGAAGGTGTAGATACTAACTCTTCCTTAGTGGTTGCTTCTTTTTACCAACAACCAAAGAGAGATATTGATCACACACATAGTTTGTGCCAGGATTTGAAAGAGGTCATGAACAAATACCAAAAAATCCACGATATGGATAGGTGGAGATACTAACGTACCAAATATAGACTGACATGCAGATACAATATCCAGCAGCATGTATTCTAAAGAGATAAACGAACACTTCATTTCCATCAAAATCTGAACTTGGCCTTACTCAAATCGCCAACTTTCCAACAAGAAAAAATGTCGCCCTAGCAATATTTTTCACAAATCGACCTAATTAAGTGGAGTCGAGCTAGATATCAAACACCAATCGAACGTAAAATTTTGATTTGGAAACGAGCAAATATGGAAGCGATGCGCTTAGATATGACAAAATTTGCGCAGGAATTTAACTAGAAATATACAGGGTTGGGGTCATTACATTGCAAATGTAATTAATTAAATTACCAGAGCTTGAAATTAAAGAGACCACAGATACAGCTTCGTCCGCATCATTTTTGGACTTGTACCTCGAATTTGACGACAGTGGTCAACTCAGAACTAAAATTTATGATAAACGGGATGACTTCAATTTTAAAATCATAAATTTTCCACATATGTGGAGCAATATACTAGCTTCTCCTGCATATGGTGTTTACATGTTGCAATTGATTCATTATGCAAGGGCCAGTAGCAATTATTCTGATTTCTTGAAACGTCATCTTTATCTGAGAAACAGGCTACTGGACCAGGGCTATAAAAAGATTCTCCTTATTCGATCTCTTAAAAAGTTTATATTCCTATTCTAAGATCTTGTCGAAATATATTCAGTCTCTGCAGAGACGATGGTGAACAATGGATTTTCATAAAGTAAAAATGTATAAAGATAAGGACTGAGTAAACTTGGTTTAGGCGGGAAGTCATTCTACATCTCGTTTGAAATCAGATTGTGTGAGAGGATGGCCGTTTGGTTGGAACGTTCTGCAGAGACGATAATAAATGATGGATTTTCATAAAGTACTGTGTTGACTACGATTATACCTATTTTGTCCCAGTATTGTTTAAAATACTGTTAAAGTGACAACCGGAACCTTTTAACTGTCATGAAAGCGGGAGGTTTGGCGCCGTAAAATTTAATTCAACCCACAATTTCTTTGGAAATGCCTGTACCAAGTCAGGGTCATTACGGTTTTCCCACTTTTCCGGTTGTTGACTGATTTTGTCTGTTTGTGTACTTATGAGTTTTGCCTTTCCCTTTGGAAGATTGTTCGGAGTTCGGTAAGTTTGTCATTACCCTTATTTACAATACAAAAACCTAAATTACATTACCATTACCATTACACTTATTTTTTACATGTAATTAATTAAATTACATTACATTTGAAATGTAATTAATTACATTACAAATTACATTGGGCTCCTGTTCAATTTTTTTAATGAAAAGAATAACAGGACTATGAAAGTACTATGGATTATACTGTGTTAAGCAAACTCTAAAGCATTAAGAATTTCAGTTTCATATTAACAAATCAAAAAAGTTTCAAAACACATATACAAAAAAAGAATGAATCAGTTATCTACAAATCACAATTGCACTTTATCATCATCAGTTTTTCGAATGTGTCGTCCCCAAATTTGTTTCTATCCAGACGAAATACTTTTCCAGCAATGGAGAACAGTCTTTCCACAGGGGCGGGTGTAGCTGGTATAACTAAGAACTTGGTAGCTAGCTTAGCTAGCTGGAGTAGCCTTTCATTGTTAGTTTTCCAGAACATCATGGAATCTGTCTCCATTTCAGTGCAAAGCTCATCTAAATACAAATCAACTTCAGTAGATTTTCCTGAAACATGTCTCTGTCTCACAGTGTCAGTTGGTAAAAAATTGAAAAAGTCATCAGATTTTGGCTTTTTCGTGGGAGGTGAAACAGTGACATCTCCATCATCATTTCCAATATACAGAATCCACAGATGTAGATTCTCTGTTGTTAGCGTTTACAGATAAATGTTCTAAACTAATGGATGAACATATACCATCTAAGATGACAAGTCAGAGGTTTAGTCAAGCATGGATTGATAAAGAGGTAAAACAAATGTCACAAAAGAAAAAAATGATTTTATCAGAAAGCAAAAAAGAGCGGAAAAGTAAGAGATTGGAATAAATTTCAGGAAATCAAAAAGGAGATGCAATCAACTTCCAGAAGAACTTATAACTCCTATATTTCTAACATGTTACGTGATGATAACACCAGCAACCCCAAAAGATTCTGGAGCGTTATCAAAGGTAAGCCTACCGAGTCTACAGGAGTAGCACCTCTACGCAGAGAATATATTTTACATAGTGATACTGCCATAAATGCAGACATACTAAATGACCAATTTACATCAGTCTTTTCATCAGAACAAGGAGGAGATATACCAACAAAAGGAAACAGCGCTTATTCATTTGTACCAGACATAGCAGTTCACACGGCTGGTGTTCACAAACTACTGTATGACATCAATTAACACAAAGCAACTGGTCCTGACACAATACCAGGCAAACTACTAAAATAACTGGTATCAGAAATATCACCTATTTTAACAACCATCTACAATGCATCCATCAAACAAGGAAAAATGCCAAACCAATGGAAAGAGGCGCTGATAACACCATTATATAAGAACGGAGACAGAGGAAAGGCTTCAATCTATAGACCTGTATCCCTGACCTCTATATGTTGTAAGATCCTGGAACATTTACTGCACACTGCACAGTAACATCACCAGTCATCTCGCGGTAAGTAACATCCTGTCTGAAAATCAACATGGATTCCACAAACATAGATCATGAGAAAGCCGACTGTCTATCACGCTCCAGGAACTTGCAGATGGACTGAATAGCGGATATCAAATGGACTGCATATTGCTAGACTTTTCGAAAGCATTTGGTAAGTGCCACATCAACGCCTATTGAACAACTGCAGTTACTATGGCATCCGGGGGAACACCCTACTGTGGATTGCTAGCTTCCTACAGGGCCGGACACAACAGGTTGTCTTGGGTGAAAAGAAGTCAGAAACATCGGACGTAACATCTGGAGCACCCCAAGGAACTATAACTAATGGGGCCGCTTCTATTTCTAATCTATATTAACGACCTGCCTGAATTGGTGATATCTACGGCTAGGTTATTTGCAGATGACTTCTTACTTTACAGAAAGATATGCAAAGAGGAGGACACTATCTTACTCCAAAAAGACCTTGATAATCTGCAACAATGGGAAGACACCTGGCTTATTATGCAGTTCAATCCTGACAAGTGTGAGGTACTACGTGTAACAAACAAAAGGAAGCCAAATGCCAAGAATTACACCATACATGGGGATGCATTGGAGTTAGTGGAGAATGCAAAGCACCTAGGCCTTAACATCAGCCATAATTTATCATGGAACCATCACATAGGCACAGTAACTAAGAACGCGAACAACACCAATGCTTTGTTGAGCAGAAACATCAGCTCATGTCCTAGTAAAATCAAGGCACAATGTTATACTATGGGACCCAGTTACACAGAAAAACATAAGAGAATTTGAAATGGTGCAAAGAAGAGCAGCACGTTTTGTTACAGGGGATTATATCTCGGAGGCTAGAAGCTTTGCAGTGGACTGAATTACAACAACGCAGGGAGAGAGCAAAAGTCATCATGCTCTATCGCATTGTAAACCATCTTGTTGCGATTTCAACCACAGCTATATATTATACCGAGGGGCGTAGCACTAACAACTAGAGGACACGACACCAGGTTCCTACTACCTTATTCGAGGATACAAAGTCACCAACAATCGTTTTTTCCATCAGCAATCCGTCTATGGAACGAATTACCAACTGCTGTCGTAACTGCCCCTAACTAGGAAGGATTCAAAGACAGCCTCCAGACAGTTGGCATATGTTAGACATGTCGGTTTTAATTGTACATACCACCACGATGGCTTTTAATATTTGTAAATAGTTTGTTGAAAAGGTGTTTCCATTGGGCATGTGTATATAGTCATTTGCGATGACACACCAGAGGTGATTTGTAAATTAATGGAAGAGGAAGAAGAAGAATTGAATTTTCAAATACCTTTATTTTAAAAACATAATATCACAGACAATTGATCACAATAGGTATTCAAAAAATTCATTTAAAATAAAATATAATATATCGAAATGGTTACATTAGTTATAGAGAAGCTTTTTGTACAAATTTAGAAAATACATTTTCTTTTGTACTTTAGCAGCCAAAATAAAACAATATAATATGATAATACATATAATAAAACAATATAATATGATAATACATATAATAAAACAATATAATATGATAATACATATTGTAATAGCAAACATTATAATGAAATGACTTTGTTCAAATGATCAAAGTCAGCAGTAGCTATACATTAACTCATCGCGATTTACAATATAACATAAAATAAAAATTGATATGAAAAAAAAATCAGTTATTTTTAAACATTTACAATAAGCTTGTCACCTACAATTGAACAGAGAATATCATTAAAACACCAAAAATCAATAAAAAAAAATCAATATTGTTTACAAACCTATAATACGCGTATTCAATCTGTAAGCGGGCGCGTATTCTGTTTCTGAATTCCACCAGTGGATCTGTCTCTCCTCCACCAGATCTGAGGTGCTGGGAGGTGACGTAGATTGCCATCTTGGTCTGAGTACATACCCACCGGAAGAGTCGTCTTTGGATTCTGTGGGCCTTTATCCATCGTTGCGTGTTGGTACAGTCTCCCAACACGACTGTTCCGTCTTCCATCATCAATGGTTGTTTGGTCACTGGACAGTTGACTCTGTGTGGCGTTGAGTCAACTTGAGATGCCTCTTCACTCTTTTGTACAGGACAGCTGACCTGTGATGACGATTGGTCAGCTGGAGTCTTCGGTTGGTTCATCTGGACTGGGCAGCTAATCCGGGGTGACGTTTGATTAGCTGGTTTCAAACTTCTTGCTGGACAGCTGGCCTTGGATGATGGTTGGCCAACTGGAGAGGATTGATCACTGACCTGTTTTGACGTTCGGTCAGTATGCCCAACAGCAGTTGGACCAAAAAACGAAAGACAGTAGGGATGCTGTGTCTGGAATAATACATTCTACGATACTCTGGACATGATGAACAGGAGGTTCTAGTCTCTTGCAAGACAAAAACAAATGTGCTAGATCCTCCTGTTTACCACAATAAGGACACAGATCAGATCGTTCATATCCAGATCTGAAGCAAAATTTAGCTGTAGACATTGCCCCATGAAGTATTCTCCAATTAAGATCAACTTCATGTATACTTTGTGGTTTCTCATATACATGGCCGTATATTTCGTTTGGTGGAATATCATCATTTAAGATTGAATTCCACGGGGATAAGGACTTTTTAGTTCGTGAATTATTAAAATTCAGAATAACAGATAACAAATACATAATTGTTTTAGGTGATATATCAAATATAACACCACGACTTAAATCAGAGAAGTTTTCTAAATCTAACCTAAGTATATATTGATGCATTGTACCAATATCGATATCGCCGTTGGAAAAACGGTTAAGAATACAATTCCACTCTATAGGAAATGAAGACCACAACAAATCTAGATGCTGTTCTAGACAACGTTCATATCTGATATTTATTTTACCAATAAGTTCAGGGGAGCTGTATTTACATTTATTTGTCAGATCCATAAGATCTTTAACTTTTGTTACTCCGGCTGAAACAAATGTTCAAAATAATAAGGCTCTTCTGTTTTAGGGTTGATAAGAAAAGGATTGAAGAATAAAGGTTCTTCTAATATATCTGCAACAGAAGTTTCAACGTTATCTATTCGGGATGATTCGAAACATTTCCAAGTCTTTATCAATTATTCGTAAAAAAGTAGGAATGTTACGATATTGGAAGTTCCCATCGAGGAGAAACAATTGAACATCATAGTTCAAGTTTGACACTTTGGACAAAAAAATATTTAGAAAAATAAAAACAAGGATGATATTCCTCGTCATTCATTATATTTAAAAATCTATATACAAATTGGATTCGAAAGTCACGAATTCTGGAAAGTACATGAATCAATCCTTGACCTCCCATATTAATAGGTAGATATAACATTTCTTTTGAAATCCAGTGTTTTCCTTGCCAAAGAAATTCTACGAATTTGTTTTAAATTGTATTAATAATTTCGCTGGAATAGACACAGAGTTTAATTTATGCCATAATTTGGAAGCAGAGAGTAAATTGATAACAAGGGATCTACCCCTAAGGGACAATCCACGGGCAAAGGGTTTCCACTCTTCAAGCTTGATTAATATTTCATCTTGTATCCCATCCCAATTGTGTTTAAAGAATTCTTTGTTTTTCCCAACATATGTTCCCAGTACTTTCAATCCTTTGTTGTTCCACTTTAGACCAAGTGGACTATCTTTTCTGTCCTTCCAACTTCCGATCCATAGTCCTTGAGTTTTAGTAAAATTGACTTTGGAATTTGATTCTTTTTGGTATATGTTTAGCCAAAAAGAAAGTCGTTCAAAATCAGAATCTGAAGTAATTCATGTATCAACATCGTCTGCATATGAAGATAAACTTGCTTTCTTTCCATCGGAAAAGGGAAGACTAAGCCCTTTCAAGCCCTCACTATATCTTAATTTGTGTAAGAGTGGTTCATGGCAAATAGCATACAGTTGACCAGACAAAGAACATATTTGTCGAATACGCCTTCTAAATTGGAAAGGTGATGTCAATGAATTATTGATTTTAAGCAGACTATGGACATTAGTATGCAAAATCTTTATACAAGATATAAAATATTCACCAAAACCAAAACATTCAAGAGTTTTAAATAGATAGTCATGATGAATTCGATCAGATGCCTTTTCTTGATCGAGAGAAGCAATCGCAAGGGGGAAGATTTTCATGATTAGCATAACATGTTGCATCAGAAATAAATCGTATATTGTCACTGATGTGCCGACCAGGAACACAATAGTTCTGGTCAATATCTAAAATAACTGGTGGCGCGGTTCGAAGTCTTAAGGAAAGAGCTCTAGTCAATATTTTATAGTCACAACAAAGAATTGATGCTGGCCTCCAATTTTTTAGAAGATTAGTATCACCTTTTTTGGGTTTCAAAGTTAATACAGCTCTACGACAAGAAAGTGGTAAATTGTTATGTTCTATGGAAGACAGAAAAACTTCATGAAGATCTTTACCGATCAAAGTCCAGAAAGTTTTATAAAATTCACTGGGCAGACCGTCTATTCCAGGAGATTTGTTGTTATTTGATTTAGAAACTGCTGTTGATAATTCACCATAACTTATGGCGTTGTCTAGTAATTTTTGTTGATCGTCGCTCAGAGTGGGTAGGTTTTCCAATATTTTGTTTTGTCATTTGTTATCAACAGGGTCCGGGCTGTATAAGTCGGTGTCAAAAGCTTTTGAAATATCGTTAATTTTGTTTTCTGAATCAGTAATACTACTATCTGGTAGAGTTAGATGTGAAAGTTGTTTTTGTTTTCCTCGTTTCCTTTCAAGATCAAAAAAATAATTGGATGGTTTATCAGAATCATTTACATATTGGAACCTGGAACGGACCCATGCTCCACGTGCTTTAACACGTTCTAACTCAACTAGTTCGTGTTGTTTATCTAATAATCGTCTTCGTATATTTTTATCATTGGAATCATAACATTTAAGATAACGGATTTCAGATTGAAGATTATCAAACTGAGATTGGAAAAGATAATTCTTTTTTAGGGAAAATTATTTTGATATCTCTTTAATTCTATATTTTCCACAGTCCCACCATTCTTGAATATGTTGAAATTCTTGTTTTTTAGTTTTCCAAGTAGTCCAGAAATCAGTAATTGTATCTATATAATTTTTATCTTCAAGAAATAACGTGTTTAAACACCAATGAGCGCTTCTCCGTTTACAATTTTTTTTCTTTGAAATATAAGCGTATATAATCATGGTCAGAAAAATTACAATCTTTAATTTCAGAATGTCGCACGAATTGACAATAAGAAGAAGAAAAAGAAGGTCCACTATAAAGATTGCTCATATCGTTCTGATCCGTTAACAAACATGGCCGCCACAGATGATTCTCGTTTTTGATTGGCTGATTTTAAAAAATCTTCTCTGAAACCGTTTGGCCAAATGAACCGAAACGGGGTAGGAAGCATCTATGAAAGGTCCTCTGATAAGTTTGCTCATTTCGTTCCGATCCGGTGACAAACATGGCCGCCACAGACAATTCTTGTTGCTAATTGCTTGATTTCTAAAAAAAAGAATGTCCCCTCTGAAACTGCTTTGCCAAACGAACCGAAACTTGGTAGGATGCATCTATTAAAACAGTCCTCTATTCAGATTGCTCATTTCGTCTCGAACCATTAACAAATATAGCCGCCACAGGCGACTCTTGTTTGTGATTGGCTGATTTGTTTAAATCTTCTCCTCTGAAACTGCTTTGCCAAATGAACCGCTACTTGGTAGAAAACCAACACAGAACATCTACTTGTCACCGTCATAATCTCTGATGGGGCGTACATCATGACATCGTAGATAAAATAAACAACAATGACGTCATTAACAACAGGACTGATCCTTACCATCCTTACCCAATGTTTTATCATTAAACATACATCAGTCAACATAAGAGATGAAATGCATAAACTTATTATTGTAAACAACCATGAGTGTCCAACTGATCATGAATACGTTGTGGTTAGAGTGATTACAAATCAAAGCCGTCTGAGAGGTTTATGTCAAATGATGTTAACATAAATCCTGGACCATCAACATCTGATTCATTATATCCATGTGGTACCTGTGATAAACCGGTTACATGGGATGACAGAGGTTTTGTATGCGATACATGTAATCAATGGTATCACGCTAACTGTCAATCTATGAAATCCAGTCTATATCTAGAACATGTAAATGACTCTGCTGTAGCTTGGGATAGCCTTGCCTGCAACTGCCCCAATTATACATCATTTTGCTTCTCCATGGTTTTCAGTACCACAAACCAATTTGGTGTTTTATCTGACACATCAATTTCCAGTTCAGGATCATCAAACCGAATTAACCAGTGCATACATCAACACCAACCAGAGCCCTTTCAACACCAAAGGGAGTAAAACAACAACCGCTTAGAATTTTGAATGTGAATTTCCAATCCATAAAAACTAAATAACACCTGTTGGAAAATATGATTAGAAGTACATGTCCAGATATTATATTTGGCACTGAAACTTGGATTGACAACAGTATAAAAGATTCACAGATTTTTCCAAGAGGCTATACTATCTTCAGAAATTATCGTAACCTCTCCGGTGGCGGTGTCTTAATAGCAGTAAAACAACTATATTGCAACGGCTACACCTGAACTCCAAACAGAATGTGAAATCGTCTGGTGCAAATTAGAGTTGGTCGGTCACAAAGCTATATATCTTTGCTCTTACTACAACACAAGAACATCAAATGAAGAGAGCATCAACCAACTTGGGAAGAGCTTGGAAAGGGCTGCTAGTATAAAAAATGCATTTCTAGTGATAGCTGGAGACTTCAACCTTCCAGGCTGGGATTGGAAAGGAAATACACTAAAATCTAACACTCAATATCCATCCATTCACCACAAATTTACAGAAATACTAGACGACAATGGACTCACACAAATAGTAGAGGAACCAACTAGAGGCACACACATCTTAGACCTAATTGCAACAAATCACCCGTCTAGCTTTCGAAGAACAGATATTATCCCAGGAGTATCTGACCATGACATTGTCTACACCGAAATAGATATTGTACAAACCAGACAGCAGCAAAAACCACGCCAAATCCCCTTGCATAGTAAAGTAAAATGGGATAACGTTATCAGCGATGTAAAAGCTATTTACAATGAAATAATGAATATGAAAAACATTGGTGAATCAGTGAACTCCATATGGACTTATTTTCAGAACAATTTGGACAATAGCATCAAAAACAACATATCCCATAAAACAGCAAAAAACAAAGATGGATACTCATGGATAGATAGAGATCTAAAGAGACTGATCCGTAAGAGAAACCGAAGTTATAAAAGAAAGAAGAAATCAGGGAATAACGCAGACAAAACTAAATACAACAAGCTGAAACATGAAACCCAGAGACAACTCAGAAAGACATATTAGCAGTATGTAGAAGGCATTGTTACTCCCGAAGTAGATGAAAATAGAAATTGCATGAAACGGTTATATATATTAAGCATAAAAGATCAGATAGTAACACCATACCTCCGCTCAAAGCAGATGGAATATTACATCCAGACTCCAAAGATAAGGCCAACATTCTAAGCAAGCAGTTCAAATGGCATTTTCAACCAAGACAGAATTATCAGACGAATCTTTCAAAAACACATGAAACATGAAAGGGAAGTTTGAAACTATGCATGACATTCAGATAACAGAGGAGGGAGTTACCAAATTGCTGAAATATCTAAATCCTCATAAGACACCTGGACAAGACAACATCACCCCTAGAGTCTTAAAAGAATTGGCAACACATATATCTCCAATGCTAACAATCATATTCAGGGAATCCTACAACACCGGAGAAATACCCAGTATTTGGAAAAGAGCTTTTGTTTGTCCCAACTTTAAGAAAGGCAACAAATTTGAGGCTATAAATTACCGTCCTGTATCCCTGTCATGTATTGCCCGTAAATTAATGGAACACATCATCACTAGTAACACCATGGCTCATGTTGATAAACACAGAATCCTACATCCTCTCCAACATGGATTCCGGAACGGCCTTTCCTGTGATACACAGTTTGTCGAATTTGTAGATGATATAGCTAGAAACATTGACAATGGTAAACAAACTGACTGCCTGATTATGGATTTCAGCAAAGCTTTTGACAAAGTATGTCTCAGCCTACTAGTCCATAAATTACATCACTATGGAATAAGAGACAAAACCAACAGATGGATTCAAAGCTTCCTCCGCGATAGAAATCAGTCAGTAGTAGTAGAAGGTGAAACATCAAATTCCATACCAGTTGAATCAGGGATCAGTGTTAGACCCCAGCTTGTTCCTATACTACATCAACGACATGCCAGAAAATATAAGATCCAAAACCAGATTGTTCGCTGATGATACCATCGTATATCTTACCATAACATCTGATATCGATAGTGTAAGTCTTCAAGATTACCTGAACAAATTGGCTAAATGGGAAGAAAGATGGAAAATGAGCTTCCATCCAGAAAAATATAATGTCCTGACCGTCTCAAGAAAGAAACAACCAATTACGAATAGTTACACCCTACATGGTCACCAACTTGAGCATGTAACAACTGCAAAATATCTAGGTATTTCTATAACATCAGATATGAAGTGGAACCAACACATATCAAACATCTGCAAGAAAGCAAACAACACCATGAACTTCTTAAAACGAAACCTAAATACCAGAAATGCAAACATAAAATAGAAGGCTTACAAGTCATTGGTTAGACCAACATTGGAATATGCATGCACTACCTGGGATCCATACCTTAAAGAGGACAAAAACCGTATCGAAATGGTCCAGCGTAGGGCGGCAAGGTATGTAGTGAACAGATACCACAACACCTCATCAGTCACTAGCATGCTAGACGAACTAAAAATGGCATACATTGGAGGAAAGAAGGCAGAGGGCTAGACTAGTCTTAATGTACAAGATAGTAAATGGTCTAGTTAAAATTGATGCCACTGTCAGACTCCTACAACCATCACGACTGAGACGAAACATGGGCCAACACTCCTTTCAGATACAAACATGTAGCACCATTATAAGGAAGTAGTCATTCTACCCAAGAACCATCACTGACACTGCCACTGCCAAGAGTCTTGAATCCTTCAAGGCTCACTTACTTGATTAAATTAATCAAGTTGTTTTTACTTGCACATTTATTTTTGTAAAGCACTTATTGTTTCAGTTTTAAAATTATTTTTAAAAATTGGCATGCGCATCAGGGTATATCAAAGTGGCAGTATCATCAGTGATTGATGGTGGTCGCAAACTGGTAGAAGCAGAAGTAGAAGTAGAAGTGGTTCTCTATAAAGATCGCTCATTTCGTCCCGATCCATTAACAAACAAGGCAGCCACAGGCAATTCTTGTTTCTGTTTGGTCGATTTCCAAAAATCTTCTCCTCTGAAACCGCTTGCCAAATTATCCGAAACTTGGTAGAAAGCATCTATGGAAGGTCCTCTATAAAGATTGCTCATTTCGTCCCGATCCGTTACCAAAAATGGCCGCTATAGGCGATTCTTGTTTCTGACTTGCTGATTTTTAAAATTCTTCTCCTCTGAAACCGTTTGGCCAAATGAACCGAAACTTGGTAGGATGCATCTATTGGCGATCCTCTATAAAGATTGCCCATTTCGTCCCGATCCATTAACAAATATGGCCGCCACAGGCAATTCTTGTTTCAGATTGGTCGATTTCTAAAAATCTTCTTCTCTGAAACTGCTTTGCCAAATGAACCGAATTTTGATGGGAAGCACCTATGGAAAGTTATGCATTAAGTTTCCACAAAGCAGAATGAAAGGTGGGCGACACAGGCTCAGCCCATTGAGCCTCTAGTTACTATGCAAATCCTTGTTCTAACTATTTTGGCGATGATTTTCCATATTTGCACGTGCGATGACATCACACTAGTCAATAAAACATCGATCGATTCGTGAAAATTTATGAAATCTAACAAGAAATGTGTATTTAATGTCAATTTTTAATACCTCTGCAAGCAGGTACCAACATCATATTTTAGTATGATGTTTAATATACACAAATACTTATCTCATTTATTTTTTTTTTGTTGGTACCCAAGTGCAGACAGTATGAAATCAGTAAAAAAATAATTTCGAGGTAGATTTCTGGTGAGCAGCCATATTTTAGTGACCGTTTTCATCCGTTATTGGATACAAATAGAAATCAACCTTTTAACCTAATCCAAAATAAAGTTGGTTGTCTTAGTTGTTTTACTATGAGAGTAGTAGTTGAACAGTTTTTATGCAATAGTGTTGACGTTATATAGAAAATGTTTGGAGATTTACTGCCGACCTGATTGTGCATCAACGGTTTTCTTTAAATTAATACTAATCATACCAACTCCGTTAAAAAGCTAAGTTATTATAAATTATGGAAAATTAAAGGAGATAAAATTGGCTTTTCATTTATTTGATATATTTTGTGTATTACCTATTAAAAAATATACCCAGGTTTATATATTGTTTCACAAAGTTATCATTGCACACTATTTCTTCAACTTTTGCTATATATGATTCAAACCAGGTAATACTGTAAAAAACAAATTTAAGAACGATACTTTACGACAAAAGAGACAATTTCGATTTTCCCATTATGAATTCGAACTTTCCATTCAAATGTAGCAACATTCCAGCAGCACCTGCATATGGAGAATATATCTCTCAGTTGATACGATATTCCAGAGCTTATGGTTCCTATCAGGATTTCCTTGATAGATGGTTCTTGCTAACAAGGAAGCTACTGAACCAAAGGGGATCCGGGTGGCTCAATGAGTTAGGTCGTTGGATCTAACAGCTCATACAAGCCTATCACCAATACGGCGTGGTTTACCAGTTGCTTGCCCATGGTCGGTCGGTGGTTCTCTCCGGCTTCCTCCACTATTAAAACTGGTCGCCATGACATAGCTGAAATATTGCTGAAAGTGGCGTTAAAGCACCAAAAATCAATCATTACTGAACCAATGGTTCCTCTTAGTTAAGTTGAAGTCATCACTTCAAAAGTTTCATGGTCGCCACAAGGACTTGGTTGACCGATATGGAATATCTGTGTCACAAATGACCATGGATATGTTCCACTTGTTGTAAACACTTCTCGGTCCTTTCATCGTTCATTACTACAACCATGCCCAGTGTCACTGCTGGTGGAATTTTTTTCCAGCGAGGTCATTGCAACTTGGTAGCTTTACTTAAGCATTTATGAATAACGAAATTAAGGACAACATACCGGCTAGGACGTCACCCGGGTTGCTCTGTGTTCGGTAATTTTGTTATTACCCTTATTTACTACAACCATGCCCAGTGTCACTGCTGGTGGAAATTTTCCCCCCGAGGTCATTGCAACTTGGTAGCTTTATTTAAGCATTTATGAATAACGAAATTAAGGACAACATACCGGCTAGGACGTCACCCGGGTTGCTCTGTGTTCGGTAATTTTGTTATTACCCTTATTTATGACTTATCACTGGGTTTGTAACTAGATTAACACGACGGGTGCCACTAGTGGAGCAGGAACTGCTTACCCTTCAGGGGCACCCGAGTTCATCCCGGTTTTTAGTGGGGTTTGTGTTACTCAATCTTTAGTTTTAAATGGATGTTTTGCTGATCGTTGCTTGCCGTTTTGTGCTTTTTCTTTTGGCCATTGTGTTGTCTGTTCTTCGATATACAGATTCTGATTGCCCTTTTGGTATCTTCAAAGTCCTCTTATAAATTATAGAAGATTCTTGTTTTTTTATCTAATGATTTTACACACTTTGTAATGATATTCATTACAATTAATGCAAGCAACCCTAGTATCTTATTAAAAATGTCAAACATTACTGAAATATGCAAGCAAAAGTAAAATACTATGAAGAACAAGAATACTTTAAAAAGTTAATTGTTGTCCCAGGAATAAGAAAGAGATATATATATATATATATGTCCCTTGGTTTATGAAGCAAAAAAGACCAATGTGTCCACTGTTGGATGGCACGGTTCGCCAATAAAGTTTGAAGAATAATGTGTTCACTGTTGGATGGCA
>MJUT01048699.1:128337-173705 GCA_002080005.1 Gigantidas platifrons
TTGTGTCTGTTCCAAGCCAGGACCTAGATTTCCAATGCCATATGTCATGGTCTTTCTCATGTTCAATGGTTTGATGTTAGAGGTGGTTGTTTGTTTTATTGATATTGGTGGAATCGCTGACCGTCACTGTTTGAACTTTCTTTCCATAATCATACAACTAATCATCCTAAAGCTATATCACAAATTTCAGCTTATTCAAGCATGGTATACAGACAATTTGTCCATTTAAGAATGGGGCCATATACATGATCCAAGAATAATTGAAGATAATTTGATTAAAATCAGATCTCTCACTTGCTCCCCTTTACTGAAATGTTGTGGCATGGGAGATCTGCAGAAATCCTATTACGGGGTACATGTGAGTAACAAATCCTATTACGGGGTACATGTGAGTAACCCTTTATCTTGAATATTGTTTAATATGATAAATATGGTTATAACCTTTTATCGGCCAATCGCATTATGGATTGCTTGTAGCAAGCAAAGTAGCTTACTAACATTTTCAAATTGTCACAATAGCCACTTTCATTGGCTAGTACATAGGGTAACTCACATGTGACCTGTATTGGGGTAACCTCAGATCTCCCATGCCACAACATATCAATAAAGGGAAGCAAGTGAGAGATCTGATATCAATCAGATTGAATCTAAGCCAATGTTAGTTTATTTTTGAAGTTCTGCATTCAATACTGAAAATAAAATAAAATTTAAGAGTTATGTCCCTTAGATAAACAAGAAAATGCCATAAGTGATACAACTTGTCTTAAATCTATAGATATCAACCATATGAAAAACATCAAACATTACTGTGATGCTGATGATCAAGTTTATTTTAAACGATGACGACGACAACAACAATGACGATGATGCCGATCTCATCTATATGAACTTGTAGCAACAAAATACATTATAAAAATGATTGGTTTATTTCTTATTAATTAGTACAGATTTTATGAAGCCCAAATTATTTGATTCCATATTTCATCGAAAAGAAGAAAATTAAAGAAGGAAATATCATTATTGTAGTAATCCTTTATGCCTTAGTAGCATGTCGATTGTCTTAATACATTTTTTACCTCAAGATGGAGTCATCTGTCATCCTTCTATGCAAGTCTGTACCTAATGATGGAGTTATCTGTCATCCATTCAAAAAAGTATGTCCTTCAGCATAAAGTTTTCTGTCATCCCTCAATAAAAGTCTGTAACATCACTTCAAAGTAAATGAATGATGCATACCACACTTATCTACACCTTCAATTCTTTACAAATTTTCAATTTTTCTTCTGCAAAAATAATTACATCAGCTAAATAGTTATCAATATTAGACTGGGATTAAAACTTACTAAAGTGATGTGATAATGTTATTATGAGTAAACATTGACACACAGTAATTTACAGGTGGAGTGATGAGTTTTGATATATATTTGTTTGACTACATACTAACATAATTTGTGTGTCTGTCTCAAGCCAGGACTTAGATTTCCAATGCCATATGTCATGGTCTTTTTTGTGTTCAGTGGTTTGATGTTAGAGGTGGTTGTTTGTTTTCTTGATATTTAAGGAATTGCTGACCATTTAAATCAAAGGGATGTGTATTATACATCAATGTATACTATACTCTCAAACATATTTGTATATAAAGTAGGAAATACGTTCAGATTAAATGAGGTTACCTCAAGTGCTTTATACACGTGGAGTGAAAATACTTGTTCAAGCCCTTCATAACATATTTCCTGAACACAGAATTGTAAGTGAGTCACGGTTAATTTTCAAGTGTCAGTAAAACACATATTCACAATTTAAACTTACCAGCAGTACTCTACAACTGAAGTCATTATCAACCAGAAAGCGTTTTTGTTGAAATCCATGATCAAATACATCTAAATACCTACAAATAAAAAATAACAGTAACCCATTACATTTTACTGGCATAACACATCAACATCAAAAATGCAATTAAAAGGGAAAAACATAATGTGCAAAATTCAGAGAAAAAAATACATGTGATTTAATAGCAGCGGCACTAATAATAATAAAAAAATTATAAACTAAGGCCACCCTTACAAATCTGTTCGTTTCCTGCACCTGACCCTCCATTTCTTCAATGGGTTGGTAGGTAGGGGGATTTTTTTTCCAAAAAAATATTCCAAAATTTGGACATCATAGGAATGCTGCATTCATATGACAAACATAAAGTTCCTGCCAAGGTCGAGATACGGATTCTGATCATACAAAACAGTGTAAACCAGTCCTGAATGAAATTCTGTAACAAACAAATTTATAATTTTGGCTGTATGTACTCATTAAACTCTGTGTAATACTTTTTCTATACATCTATTTCTTTGTGTATTTATTTACATATATTTCAAAGTAGGTATATTTTAGTGACAATAAGTACATGCCAATACTAATGCTGAATTAGACTTATCTTTCTATAAGACACATTTTCCTTTAGTTGGTATATATATCACAGGCATATTGACATGATCTTTTAATACCTTGTAAATCTATTTACACAAGCAAGGGTAATTTATATAGAAAGATAACAATTTAAAACAAAGATTAAATGATTAAAGTCAGCATTAACTGATCTGACATCCCTTCTTATATTGTAAACTATTGACTGACACAATACTATGACAAAATACAGTGAATTTAAACTTGAACTAGAATAATTATAGTCTAGTCTGATGTGACAATATTGATGCAATATCTTGTTCTTCTGAAGCTCACTGAACACAATTAAACTCTTCCTATATGCTTAATTGTTTCATGTCATTAAAATGTATGCAGTATTAACAAAGTGACCCTTTGGAATATCAATGACATCCGACCATCGACCTTACTCTGTGAACGCCAATGGCAACACTGCAAATACAGTAAACAAATAAGCTATCTGTGACAGAGGATGTAGAGGATTAAATCTGCTGATATATATATGGTTTAGTCATAATAATCATAATCAATCTTGATTGTTGTCGGAATTGTGTGTACGTGTTTTTTTGGAACGATAGAAAAACCTTCTCTGTCATTTCTCATTTCCGAACAAGAGATAGGTTACTTTATTCCAATGAATTTTTCAAATAAAGAAAAACTATTACTGTGAACTTCTTTAGGCCTATCGCACAAGATTTTAATAGTATTCTCAACATTTTTGTCTTATAAAAAATAATGCTTATTCTATTGAAATCTTTAGTTTGGTTATGGTGTATTACAAAGTTTAAAGATCTAAAATTTACACATGTATTAAATTAAGGAACGTGTAATATAGATACAATGTATTGTGCAGTTCTAAATATAAACATATAAATTTCAGGAAGCAAATAACTAAAAAAAAGGGGATTTTTTATTTTTTAAAAACAAAAACAAAAAAACATTTGGACAGAAGATTTTGATTCATATCTTGTGTAAAACAGACCCGGCTATATATACAAAATGTATATATTGATCTAATTTTGATTTTAAAAATTAATGAGAAATATTCAACTTCATTGATTTTCCTCATTCCTTTCGTCACAGATATAATCAATATCAGATGCTATAGGAACAAGAAAAGCACATGCAAACAATATAACATCAAATTCTTGTCAAATTCATATTATGTTTCTTCTCAATGGATAAATAAACACAATTTAGAAAACAACAACATACCCAGCTGCTGTATCAAGATTTCAGTAGATAATAAATTCCATTTAACAACAGTCTTTTGATCCAGTCTGAATGAGCTGTAAAAGATGAAGGAAAAGAGTTAACACATGTCTACAAGAAACACAATTTACTGAGGGGTTACGGTTGTGGTGTTTTAACACTGCTTTCAACAATATTTCAGTTACATCATGGACGTTAGTTTTATTGGTGGAGGAAACTGGAGTACACGGTGAAAACCACAGACTTGCCGCAAGTCACTGATAAGCAGTTTCCTGTAGTGTTATACAAGTTCAAATTTGAACACACCTTAACAACACCCCCTAGTTATGTAAATTATATTTGTAGAGATCCTAAATATTTCATTAAATATTACCTGGCTTAGTATTACTGAACTGAAGGAAAATCTATGTTTTGTGATAGACAAGGAGGAGACAGTGATGGCATGGTAGTTGAATTAACATCTGTCTACGTATATATACATGTACATGTATATACCTTACCGGTGCTTATCACCACTGACATAGAGATTTTAATTCCTATAATTAGGGTTAGAGTTATAGTGTTTAACACCATTATCAACAATATTTCAGTTATATCGTGGCAGTCAGTTTTATTGGTGGAGGAAACAAAAGTACATGGAGAAAACCACCAACCTGTCTCAAGACACTGACCAACTTTATCACATAATGTTGTATCGGGTACACCTCATAATGAGTGGGATTCGAACACACAACTTTAGAGGTGATAGGCACTGATTGCACAGGTAGATGTCAATCCAACTACCATAAGATTACAATGGCCCTTGATTCCTATAAGATGTATTTGATACCACTTTATTTTTTATTGATAAAGTTGTCAGTTACCGGTAGCAGAATAGCGGTATTCCTCTTGGTACACTGTTAACTTCCACCGACACAACTGATTGCCACACTATACTTGAAAGTGGCAGTAAACACCAAACACATAACCTCACTCTTTTTTATATCGGTTCATATCTCATAGAGAATTTGTTGTCAAGTCTTGTTTGTAGACCTTTTATTTTGGTAACCATTATATGCATTGTATAAGTCTTTTTTGTGTTTTCTCTTTATCTCTTTAAACAAGTGATTTATAATGGTATTAAGTTCATATGATAGTAGACATATTAGACGAAACAAAGAACAAAAATGTATATAAGTTTGTATACAATAGTCTGGATTGTATTTGGTCTATGGACTTTGTATATTAGTCAATTTAATTTTTAAAAAGATAAAATCTATCATGACAAAGCACAATTTATATTTATTATCAAAATGTCCTACTTTAATTCATACTTAGGACCAGGAAAAACCTATATATAATAGGACAAACAAGATTTTCAAAAAATAAAAACTTCCCCTTACTGTGTAATTTAAATACTATTAATAGTATAATACATTGCAGTTGTAACATGTCAATACTTGACAAAAGAAAATATCATTCTCCTGATTGAAGAATATTAGATTTGATACAGTAAAACTTTTAACTGACCACTTATATTTGTTATTTCCGGGTATTCCGGTTTTCTCCACCAATAAAACTGACCGCCATGATATAACTGAAATATTGTTGAAAGTCCCATATTACAGGCATATTGACATGACCTTTTAATACAAAATGTACCTTGTAAATCTATTTAGACAAAGAAGGGTAATTTATATAGAAAGATAACCATTTAAAACAAAGATTAAATGATTAAAGTCAGCATTAACTGATCTGACATCCCTTCTTATATTGTAAACTATTGACTGACACAATACTATGACAAAATACAGTGAATTTAAACTTGAACTAGAATAATTATAGTCTAGTCTGATGTGACAATATTGATGCAATATCTTGTTCTTCTGAAGCTCACTGAACACAATTAAACTCTTCCTATATGCTTAATTGTTTCATGTCATTAAAATGTATGCAGTATTAACAAAGTGACCCTTTGGAATATCAATGACATCCGACCATCGACCTTACTCTGTGAACGCCAATGGCAACACTGCAAATACAGTAACAGAGGATGTAGAGGATTAAATCTGCTGATATATATATGGTTTAGTCATAATAATCATAATCAATCTTGATTGTTGTTGGAATTGTGTGTATGTGTGTTTTTTGGAACGATAGAAAAACATTCTCTGTCATTTCTCATTCTGAACAAGAGATAGGTTACTTTATTCCAATGAATTTTTCAAATAAAGAAAAACTATTACTGTGAACTTCTTTAGGCCTAACGCACAAGATTTTAATAGTATTCTCAATATTTTTGTCTTATAAAAAATAATGCTTATTCTCTTGAAATCTTTAGTTTGGTTATGGTGTATTACAAAGTTTAAAGATCTAAAATTTACACATGTATTAAATTAAGGAACGTGTAATATAGGTACAATGTATTGTGAAGTTCTAAATATAAACATATAAATTTCAGGAAGCAAACAACTAAAAAAAGGGGATTTTTTATTTTTTTAAAACAACAAAAAAAACATTTGGACAGAAGATTTTGATTCATATCTCGTGTAAAATAGACCCAGCTATATATACAAAATGTATATAAATATGTATATATTGATCTAATTTTCATTTTAAAAATTAATGAGAAATATTCAACTTCATTGATTTTCCTCTTTCCTTTCGTCACAGATATAATCAATATCAGATGCTATAGGAACAAGAAAAGCACATGCAAACAATATAACATCAAATTCTTGTCAATTTCTATTTTCATATTATGTTTCTTCTCAATGGATAAATAAACACAATTTAGAATATAACAACATACCCAGCTGCTATATCAAGATTTGAGTAGATAACAAATTCCATTTAACAACAGTCTTTTGATCCAGTCTGAATGAGCTGTAAAAGATGAAGGAAAAGAGTTAACACATGTCTACAAGAAACACAATTTACTGAGGGGTTACGGTTGTGGTGTTTTAACACTGCTTTCAACAATATTTCAGCTACATCATGGAGGTCAGTTTTATTGGTGGAGGAAACTGGAGTACACAGAGAAAACCACAGACTTGCCACAAGTCACTGATAAGCAGTTTCCTGTAGTGTAATACATGTTCAAATTTGAACACACATTAACAACACCCCCTAGTTATGTAAATTATATTTGTAGAGATCCTAAATATTCCATTAAATATTACCTGGCTTAGTATTACTGAACTGAAGGAAAATCTATGTTTTGTGATAGACAAGGAGGAGACAGTGATGGCATGGTAGTTGAATTAACATCTGTCTACGTATATATACATGTACATGTATATACCTTACCGGTGCTTATCATCACTGACATAGAGATTTTAATTCCTATAATTAGGGTTAGAGTTATGGTGTTTAACACCATTATCAACAATATTTCAGTTATATCGTGGCAGTCAGTTTTATTGGTGGAGGAAACAAAAGTACATGGAGAAAAACCACCAACCTGTCTCAAGACACTGACCAACTTTATCACATAATGTTGTATCGAGTACACCTCATAATGAGCGGTATTCGAACACACAACTTTAGAGGTGATAGGCACTGATTGCACAGGTAGATGTCAATCCAACTACCATAAGATTACAACGGCCCTTGATTCCTATAAGATGTATTTGATACCACTTTATTTTTTATTGATAAAGTTGTCAGTTACCGGTAGCAGAATAGCGGTATTCCTCTTGGTACACTGTTAACTTCCACCGACACAACTGATTGCCACACTATACTTGAAAGTGGCAGTAAACACCAAAAACATAACCTCACTCTTTTTTATATCGGTTCATATCTCATAGAGAATTTGTTGTCAGTCTTGTTTGTAGACCTTTTATTTTGGTAACCATTATATGCATTGTATAAGTCTTTTTTGTGTTTTCTCTTTAACTCTTTAAACAAATGATTTATAATGGTATTAAGTTCATATGATAGTAGACATATTAGACGAAACAAAGAACAAAAATGTATATAAGTTTGTATACAATAGTCTGGATTGTATTTGGTCTATGGACTTCGTATATTAGTCAATTTAATTTAAAAAAAGATCAAATCTATCATGACAAAAGCACAATTTATATTTATTATCAAAATGTCCTACTTTAATTCATACTTAGGACCAGGAAAAACCTATATATAATAGGACAAACAAGATTTTCAAAAAATAAAAACTTCCCCTTACTGTGTAATTTAAATACTATTAATAGTATAATACATTGTAGTTGTAACATGTCAATACTTGACAAAGAAAATATCATTCTCCTGATTGAAGAATATTAGATTTGATACAGTAAAACTTTTAACTGACCACTTATATTTGTTATTTCCGGGTATTCCGGTTTTCTCCACCAATAAAACTGACCGTTATGATATAACTGAAATATAGTTGAAAGTGGCATTAAACACCATAAACCTATATTTGTTATTATTGCTTTCACATCTCTGTGTACACTTACTGCATGTCAAGTTTTAATGTAAAAAAAATGGTTACATAGAATGTGTTGTTGAAATAAAACAATGGGCACAATTGCAATCCACACTTACATGTTGATATGACATAATCTGGATCACTCAACACCTGTTTGTGAATTTCTTAATACTTTTTTTTATATACATTGTACATGTATTATAAATTTGTTGAAAAGATTTAAGTTAAGACATGTTATCGTATCTTTTCATACCGGGTGTGTAAACCTTTATACCCAACCAAAATTCAGATGAACAGATCCTTTATTATGTAGGTTCTTTACTTCCTGTAAATAATAAACTTAAATTATTAATATCAATTTCTAGACTATCCTAAATGAATTCTAGTATACAAATGTGCAAGTTCTATCATTCTTCTGTATTATTCTACTTAAAGAGGTTAAACTTCTCTATAAATATTATTTAGCGATATAATCGGCTTATATTTAAATATAATACAATTCATGAAAGCATGTCAGAGAAAATTCATTTCATAGACTTTTCCTATTATTCAATAGCATTGATTTATTTCAGCTATCCTGTTTATCTGATTTTCTTGCTACCAAAAACCTTTTTAATTATTTGGCTTTCCAATCTTCTGACTTTGAGCTGATGAAAGTTATTCCAGAAACATGTCTTGGGCACTAAATTAGATATCTACTTTTTTATCTACATTTATATCAGTCTTGGAGCTAACCCAATTTCCCTGGACAAGTAAAACTGGATTCGGACAAGTGAAAATTATGAAAGAATTTGCTTGAATAAATACAATTCTTTTTTCTAAATTTGGCTTTCGGGCAAGCAGATGAAAAAAATGAAAACAAAGACTGATATATTATTACCCTTATATTCTGTAAAACAATTTCTCTAATATGAAATAAATATATCTGATGAAGTTAATTTATTAATCATTTCAACAGGATTTAGTTTTCCCATTCAGTATTACAAACATACATTTGTTTAGAAAACACACATTTTTTTCCTAGTAAAGGTGTTTTTGGATCATGACTGATTGTTTTGAGCTATCAAATTCATGAAGAGATAAAACCAGGTTTCATTTTACCAAAACTTATTGAATTCGAGAGTAAAACCAAGAGATTTAAGATTTTATAACATTGAAGACAGATTGGATTGTATGTATAATGCATGAAATACCAATCCCCGTACGGGGGGCCTCACTGGCTGAAAAGTTAAAGTAGATCTGACCACAAGACTAGCAATTATGACATGGATGCATGCATCATTGCCAATCACAAGTGTGAAAGTTTCCATTAATTACATTTGTAGTTCATTATAGCGGCCTGGGAATTCATGTCCCATTAAGTCTGGTTGTAACGATATAGCTGAACAGTGACTGAAATGGATGATAAACATTAACAAGAAATGTGTGCATCACAAAATATGCCCATCTATATAAATTATCGAACGGTATAATGGTAATGACTCCAAAATAAATAGGGTTCTTCCCCTTCCACAGGGGAATCATGTGGCCATGTTTGGTAAAGATCCAATATACAGAACTAAAGTTATCGTGCGGAAACGATCATGTTGTCAAAAATTCTATTTATAGTAACGGTGACCTAAACTTTTGACCCAATGACCCCAAAATAATTAAGGTTCTTCCCCTTCCACAGGGGAATCATGTGGCCAAGTTTGGTCAAGATCCAATATACAGAACTAAAGTTATCGTGTGGAAACGACCATGTTGTCAAAAATTATATTTATAGTAATGGTGACCTTGACCTTTGACCTAATGACCCCAAAATAAATAGGGTTCTTCCCCTTCCACAGGGGAATCATGTGGCCAAGTTTGGTCAAGATCCAATACATTTTATATACAGAACTAAAGTTATCGTGCGGAAAAGACCATCGGGTTCTTCCCCTTCCACAGGGGAATCATGTGGCCAACTTTGATAAAGATCCGATATACAGAACTAAAGTTATTGTGCAGAAACCTGAGTGGACGCCCGCCCGCCGTACCCAATCACATAATACGGCCCATCTCGAGACGGGCATATAAAAACCAATAACAATAAAATTGTTCGGTTTGTTGATGTATCCAGGTGGAATTGTTGACCATCACAATTTAAACTTTCTTTTCATATCAAATCCTAGCTAGTAGTCAATGGATAGCAATAGTGTATTTTACATACATGCACCAATCCATTTTTTTCAATTTTACCTCTGTAAATATGGATTGGGTGAGTGAGTGAGTGAGTGTTGTTTAATGCCAATTTGGCAATGTTTTTTTATAGCTGAAAAATTGCTGAAATCAATGGTGTTAAACAACAATTACTGACTCACTCACCCTATCCATATTTACAGAGGTAAAATTGATAAAAAAGATAATGGCTAGGTCATGTCAGAAATCAATAATGTTAAGATTTACAAGAACAGACAAGCCAACTGATAATAATATGTAAAGTATGAGACTAATATGTTAAAATATTCAGTCTTCACGCTAACCCACTTGCCTGAAGTCAGGGACAAGTAAAATTGAATTCGGACAAGTGAAAATTATGAAAGAATTTGTGTGAATAGATAGAAAATTTTTCTAAATTTGGTTTTTGGGCAAATAGGCGAAAAACATTAAGGCAAATACTGAATATATTGTCAAGAACTGACTATAAAGTGGTTGTGTAGTGCTTTATTGGTACTTTTGATCAATATGAAGAGTGTCAATACTAAAACATTTTACAGGTGGTGAATGACAAAAAGGAACAATTAACTATATTTACATTTTGTATAAACACATAACCAACATTGTTGATCTTGTGCCAATTTTTTTCAATGTTTATTAAATCTATTCACCTAGTGTAAAACTGTCCTGTATAACTGACATTTATAAATAGATACACACAAGTCAATTATTATGTACGTCACTGGAGAAAATTCCTATAGATGATTGTTTAAAATAAACGATACAATAAAAAATATTGGTTTTTCTGTGTATAAAGATAACCATGTGTCATTAATCAGAATTAGAAACTGGTTTTCCTGTTGCAAAAAAAGAAATTCGTCACAAATAAGGGCATATATAAATATAACAGATGAAACTGTCCTCTATTTATACACATCAAAATTACTGTTCTATCTAAAGCTCTAAAAATTTCCCAAGTACAAATTTAGAACAAAAAAATCCTGGAAGTTAAAATTAAAACAACAAAAGACCATTCTAGAAAATGTCGTAGCAATAGGGATTTTTTTTCTACTTAAAATAACTGACATGAGATATGTTGTGCAACATAAAATTCCATGTACTTTTTTCAAAATAAATAAATCTGCCATGAAGATATTGGACATGCTTTTTTTAGAAGACACAATCAGAGCTAAAATTAAATATTCTACAATGTATATCATTGTACCTACATTTGTATGTAGGATCAAGATTAAACTAACGATGTTAAATGCCACTTTCAACACTATATCTGTATCATAAAACTACCACTTTCAACACTATTTCTGTATCATAAAACCACCACTTTCAACACTACATTTGTATTTCTGTATCATGAAACCACCACTTTCAACACTATTTCAGTATCATAAACCCACCACTTTCAACACTATTTCTGTATCATAAAACCACCACTTTCAACACTACATTTGTATTTCTGTATCATGAAACCACAACTTTCAACACTATTTCTGTATCATAAACCCACCACTTTCAACACTATTTCTGTATCATAAAACCAACACTTTTCAACACTGACTATTTCTGTATCATAAAACCACCACTTTCAACACAATTTCAGTATCATAAAACCACCACTTTCAACACTATTTCTGTATCATAAACCCACCACTTTCAACACTATTTCTGCATCATAAAACCACCACTTTCAACACTATTTCTGTATCATAAAACCACCACTTTCATTTCTGTATCATAAAACCACCACTTCCAACATTATTTCTGTATCATAAAACCACCACTTTCAACACTATTTCTGTATCATGAAACTACCACTTTCAACACTATTTCTGTATCATAAAACCACCACTTTCAACACTATTTCTGTATCATAAAACCACCACTTTCAAAACTACATGTATTTCTGTATCATAAAACCACCACTTACAACACTATTTCTGTATCATGAAACTACCACTTTCAACACTATTTCTGTATCATAAAACCACCACTTTCAACACTATATCTGTATCATAAAACCACCACTTTCAACACTATTTCTGTATCATGAAACTACCACTTTCAACACTATTTCTGTATCATAAAATCACCACTTTCAACACTATTTCTGGCTTTTCTGCATTATAAAACCACCACTTTCAACACTATTTCTGGCTTTTCTGCATCATAAAACCACCACTTTCAACACTATTTCTGTATCATGAAACCGCCACTTTCAACACTATTTCAGTATCATTATATCTTGATAAAACCAGTACTTTCAACACTATTTTAAATACATTAAATCTGGAGAAAACCACTACTATCAACACTATTTTAGATACATTATATCTGAAGAAAACCACCACTTTCAACACTATTTAAATTACAACACATTAAGTACATGTACCGGTATTGTTTGGCTTGTGGTCAGATGCCAATGACAGTAACTACTCTTGCTCACACACGCCAATCTAGACGGCAAATTACAGTCTTAGACAAACTGTATCACATAACTGCAAGGAAGTATTGATGACATATTAGAGGTGACCAATTGCTGAAGTTATTTAATGTCTAGTCAAGCCCATTTGTATTGAAGAATAATCAAATATTTAATATTGTATATATGAATAATAAAGAATCTGATTTGAATTTAAACTTTTACTTTTATAAATTACACCCACAGAAATTTAGTGACTAATATGTTGAAGTTGTTTTCACTTTTCTATGTTAATATTGTAATTAACTGTACTTGGGCTTAACTATATAGTTCATGTATTTTTTTTCAGCTACGGTATATCAATGGAGATTATTTTGTGGATTAACTGATTGGATGAGAGAATGTGAACCAATATTATTTTCAACAATTCGAGCTGAACAAATTCAAAATTAAACTTTGTCTTTAAGATTGAACAAAACTCTTGTCATAGTGATGGAAGTCATTTATGCTGAAAATCATGAAATTCACTAGAAGCTAGCTATATATATAGATACAGTCGAACTTCGCTAGCTCGAATATCATGGATCGCTCTGTTTTTTCAGTCCAGTCAATTTTGACATTAATTCCTTGTCAAATAAACCATAATTTCTCAAACAGTCTAATAATTTTTAATGGTCCCGTAATGATAAATCAGTACAAATTACCTTTTCAAACTAGCACTCAAATTCATCAGAAGTGTCAAACATTTAACAAAGCCTAATTACAATATCCAGATAAAAGAAAAATACCTGTACTGCTGCTACTGCATAACTGTTTACACAACAATTATTATTTAACTGTGGCTTGATTATTAACTGTTAATTACGATAAATGAAGAAAGATTATTGAACCTGAGACTTATGCCGCTGATTGTACCAAGCTTTTCCACCTTTTTCTGAAACTCACAAATAAATTTTAACGATTAACATTTTTTTTGCCAGAGCAAGCAATTTAGGCTTGTGTTTTCTATTAATTCTATCTATACACACAATGCACATGTTATACTGGTGAAGCAAATAGTAAAAACAAACTATTTTCATTCTACATTTGGTCAGGCCAAACAGGAAAGAAATCGGAACACCTCAAACTCAACTGGACATTTGCAACTGTTCAACAAACCATCAGAAGGAAGACTTTAAAAATTACTAATTCCCTTAGCATATCATATCTCTCATTTTACAATCACTGGGACAATAACTATGCTGATGGACTATTAATTCTCAAGGTATCATCCACACAGTAGTCAGTGTTTCGGCACTGATATCGTTTATTAGATATATTAATGTCTGACTGGGGTTATTTCGTTTAACGTCCTCTTCAACAATATTTAAGTGATATAGTGGCAGTCAGTTTTATTGGTGGAGGAAAACAGTACTCACAGAAAACTACTGACCTGTCAAATTTTATCACATAAAGTTGAATCAAGTACAGCTCGCCATGAGCGGGATTCGAACTCACAACTTTAGTGGTGATAGGCACTGATTGCATAGGTAGTTGTAATTCCAACTACCATATGATCACAATCACGACGGCCATTGAATGTAATTTATTAAAACTAAGGTCAGTATCCCTCATGCATACATGTGTATGTAAATTTAGCCAATTTTGTCTACCCTGTTGGGTTACTTGAAACATTGGTTTACTTGAAATAATTAGCATTGCAGACACAAGACCAGACATCCAATGCATCGTAATTACATTTTTCCATTTACTTCTATTTGAATTTCATATATGTATATATTGGGTGAGGACAGCATAATCACTGCTGGTTAACGATGGAGACGGACCTTCATCAGCAGCATGAAAAAAGTGGTGCGTGTTTCTGTTAGTATGTATAAATCATGTGGAGTAGGGTTAGGGTTATGGCGTTTAACTTGTGGCGGTCAGTTTTATTGATGGAGGAAACAGGAGTACCCAGAGAAAACCACTGACCTGTCGCAATCCACTGACAAATTTTATCACATAATGTCCAATCGAGATCACCATGCCTAAGTGGGATTCGAACTCACAACCGTAGTGGTGATAGGTACTGATTGCATAGGCAGTTATAAATGGGTACCTCGAATTATGTTATATCTTTCCATCTGAGGGGGATTTCAGTAGTTTCTAGGGGGGTTTCGGTAAATATACGGGGATTTCGGTAATTCGAGGTACCGGTTATAAATCCAAATACCATACGATCAAGACGGCACCTCCATGTGGAGTAGAAAACATTTATGAAAACTGTCCACGAATAAAATTAAACCAACTTGTTTACATTTTTGCTGATTAATCAGTTCGGCTGGAGAAATGTTTATCAGACATCAGCGACTGGATGACCACGAACATGTTGAAGTTAAATCAGGCTAAGACAGAACTTATCGTTTTTGCTCCGAAACACCGTANAATTAAACCAACTTGTTTACATTTTTGCTGATTAATGCATTGGAAGTCTTCTCATTTTATATTACACAAGACATTTATTTTCTCACCATTTTTTTCCAGTTACTTTATAAATGAAGTAAATTTTTGGCATTACAAAAAGTATGGTTCAGTAAAAGGTTCACTATTTTTGGTATTTACGTCTTTAAAAGCAACCTCAAACATTTTTGACAGACGTCACGTTGCAATCCTGTTTACTATCTAGAAATAGAAACCATAAGACAGGTAAAAAAAATAACATGTGCGTTGTGTAAATCAAAATAAAATGGATGATACGAAAACATATACCATGACGATAATTCCACAATGCGTCTACCCTCGTTCCATCCATTGCTGACATGCATATCATTTTCGTCTATTGTTATTTCTGAACCAATATCAAGCAGATTATGTGTACATGGTTCTGTAACCAATACAGAGGTTGTGGTCATGTAATTTTGGGTCTAGAAAAAATGTTGTTTTCCGTTCACTATTTATCAATAATTTTCTGAAAAATGAAGATCGTTGTTTTTTTTTGTCTTGTTTGCCATAAACTAACCACAGCGACACCTATCTCTACCCATCGTTATATACCAAATATTAGAGGACTTTAGTCCTCATTACTGTAGACCACATCGGTTGGACCCCCCGCGTAGACAACCTACTAATGCTTTATTTCTCGCGTCGTCGAGATTTAAATGTTGGGGCGCTGACGAATAATAGTCATTTCGTACCATATCCATTTCGCACTACAGTGAAAACCATGTCGTACCATATGCAGATCGATACATTATTACCATTTCGTACCAAATGCATATTGATACAGTCGTACCAAAGGCAGATCGACACATTATTATCATTTCGTACCATATACAGATCGATACATTATGACCAGTACGAAATGATTAGCTTCGGTAGTGACACCATGAAACCCGGATGTGTAAGCCAGCTTAGATACGAAAGTAAATTACTTTCATGAAAAAGATTTAAATAATAGCTACTTTGATTTGTTTTTGTTAAATAAAATTTCAATGTATTTTCATCCCCAACTCAATAAATTTCAAAATGACATCTATTTCATTTGCAACGGAGTCTGTATCCAAACTCCGGACAGTTTTTGTATCCGCAAGGACGTATAATAAGATATACGTCCTTGGTATCCGCTACCAGGGAATTATACTAAAACTTGTTTTATAATTCCCTGCCGCTACCAAGCACAATTCCCGTCCAAGGTTATTTGTATTCCTAAAATTAACATGTTAACATTTTTTTTCATTCATTCCATCGGGGGCGACACCTAGCGAAGATCCCAGTCGCTTCCGAGGGTGCCCTCTTCTGCGTGATATACTGTTATTATTACTTCTTACCGTTGCTCTACCTTATTAATAAAGGTATTTATAGTACCACTTAATTTCAAATACTAAAGTCCTCTCTATAGGCCATGCCTACTCATATTATATAACAATTTTGACACATATAAACACATACTTCTAAACTTGCAAGGGAGAACAAACATGCTGCAAACAAGGATAAGCACGACCAGAGTGTAACAACCTAGCGCGAATGGGAGCAAAACATCATAGCACGAATTGACACAAGAGAATATCGAGCTGGTGCGAAGGGCCATAAGGTCGATTACGAACACACAAAAGTTCGAAACAACCCGGATTCGGTCGTGGAATCGGGTCTCGTTTCGCCAATATGTCCGTTCGCACATCGGCATTTTTATTTTTTCCGCGATTCGTTCATAGATCGTACTTTTTTTTACCTGAATTATGAATATTACATGTTCAATGATGATATTACAGCTGAACGGTGTTGACAAATGTCAAACAACATCACATTTGATGAGTGATAAGTAGTAAACATTACTTAACTCTTTAAATTTAGCGGCAATTGTTAACGTTGATTTTACATGATCGGCTTTGCGCTTAAACCACGGAAAGATAACTCTAAATGACCGGAAGTGATAATTCAGGGGATACTACCCTTTTCCCGCCACTTTTTAAAAATCGCTTGTGGATTACAAAATATATCAAATTATATTTAAAACACAACTGACAGAAAAACAAATCATATAGTATATTTATTATATTAATATAGTTATCATTGAAATATGCATACAATAAAAGAAAGAAAAATATATATGAACATATATATAAGAATAAAATAAAACAAACCTTTGTTATTAATAATAATCATGAAGTCGTATAAAAAGTCAATTGGTAGCTGAATGGTATTTTTACATATTAACTAGTTTCTTAAAGAGTTGCTAGTCTTTTTAATTATTTGTTTTTGACATACACAATCAAATAAAGTTTGGCTTCTTAATGATGAAATTTCAAGCGAAATGATATTGTCACAAATTTTCCATCAGAAGCCCAATTAAAATTCAATGGTAGAGGAACAACCCCATTCTCCCTCTTCTTCATTTCATGTTGTGATTGTTACAATTCATATGCCTAAGTGAGAATGAATGTCTAATTTTCATTTGTATCATTTGTTGTTCAAATACTTAAATGTTAATGGAAGAAACACAATTTTCATAAACATTTGAAATAAAAATGAAATAATTTTGTATATGTACTACAAAGCACTTAAAAAAATGGATGAACACATATTGTTGCTGATCAGTCAATATATGAAATGCAAATTTCATGATTAATTGGTGTAGATATTTTCTAGATTTATTACTGATATTTATACACAATAAGATAAAACTGGTGCCACTTTAATACATTTCCAATGTTTCTAATCATTTTCACTTTGTTTGTTAACTTATGTCGGCTATTTTTATTATATAATTGAAACAAGTACAGCTGCCAAGAATAAAAGTTCAGCAGTTTCATCAACTATTTTTTTGTCTGTTTTTCCATTTCCATTAAAGCCTTTTTTTCTGCCAGTTTTTTCCGCTGAGCAGCAATTTTTTCTGGAGTGAGATTAAAATCTGGTAAATCTTCTTCGTCTAAAATTGAAACAAAACATTTCAATGATTGATTGTAAGCCAATGGATTAAAGTACAAAATTACAAAAAGTTTTCCATACTATACCAAACCCATAGTTTATTAAAGCAAGTTATTTGATTAAATGTGTTCCTCGAGATAAACGTATTGTCTAAAAATGCAATATAAAAATGAATTTACACTCTCTTGATCCAGAATTTGTTATTTGGTGTAATACTGTTAATCAACATATTATCATGTGTCATATTGTTACCAAGCATACCATGTGTCATTCTATTAACAAACATATTATCCTGTGTCATATTGTTAGCAAACATATTATCCTGTGTTATATTGTTAGCAAACACATTTTTTTTTATCTCCCTTGGTCGCCTGCTTCCCTCCTGGTAAATCACTATTATAATTCATCAATTTAATTTGAATTATGTATTCTAATCATTGTAATCATTGTATAAAATTATAAACTCGCAAGGGTCCTTAATTGGTTTAATAAAGTATTTCTATTTCAAAGTACATTTGTATTTGACACCATTCCAATAAATAATTGGCAAAATTTCTGAATTCCATGTGTCTTAGAGTTACAATAAGATAAAAATTAAAAACATATAAAAGAAACTACCCATACTACTTTGACTCTATGAGAAGTGTAAGACTTATAAATGGGATATTGTTGTAGCATTATATAAGATATAAACAATACCACTTACCGTCAGATGGGAGAGGGTCTTGTTCATTCTCTTTAGCTTTCATTCTTTTGTTTAATTCCACAGCCACAACCTTTGAGGTAGCATCTGATGTAATATTTTCACCAGTCTGTTTCATAGGATTATGTTGATCACCCATGTTTAAATCTGAATCGTTCAACAAGTTAATATCTTCTGAATGCCTGCGTTTTGTGGCCAGCTAAAAATAAATGGTTTAACACAGGTAAGATTTATGTGTATGTGTAATTAAATACTAAAATCTACTGACATGTAAATGTATGTTAATAAATATCAATATTTTTTGAAGTTATAAAACTAACATTTTATTGTACATTAAGAACAACGCGAAATAACAACTAATCAATATCTTATTTGGACAGACTTTAATATTAAATGTCACGAAATCAATAGATGATAAATGCATGAATTAACGTTTTAAGCCATCGTTCTTGTACACAACAAATAAGTATATTCGTTGTAACTATTGCATTCACTCTCGAATTGGTAAACGTATGCTTAATAGAATTCAAAGCAGGGGATTCCCAACTATTACAATTAGAAGGTTTGAATAATATATTGATAAAAAAAGATGTCTGCATTAAGGACATCACACGTGTTACAAGAGTATATATATACATTTGTATAACAACCAATGAGAATAAACCATGTTAGAAATTTCTAGAATTCCCAAATTAGGGTCATACCTACTATATAAACCTCAAATTTAATTAAAAGCCGATTACAAGCAACCAACCATAAGAAACACTTTGTTTTTATAAAAAAAAGGAAAGGTTTATTAGAATATGTCTGTCTTCAGTGATATTTTTATCGAGTCTCTCAGTAGTAATATTGAAGGAGAGGAACATTTGAGTAAAGACTGTAATGTCTTCAAGCTCCAGGCTGTTATCAATGACAGTTTGGACAAAATTATCTGGGTGTTTGTCCGTCATTGCGTATGTGGAGAAAAAAGAGATGCCTATATGGACGTTAACAATGTTGACATTAGTGTGCCAAAAGACGGCTTCGACATTCACACGTCCAGCAAATGTGACCTTTATATAAATTTTAGATATAACGGACACAGAAAAGTATACAGAATTGAAAGACGATGTTATTGCAAAAAAGAAAACATTTCTTACCCAGGATAATAAGGTATGCCTGTTTTTATTTATATTTTATTGGTATGGTGTATCATGTGCATGAATTGTACTATAATATAGTTAGAGTTTGCTTAGGGTTATGTGCTTAACACCACTTTCAACAATATTTCAGTTATATTATGGCGATCAGTTTTATTAAAAGAGGAAACTGGAGAAAACCACCAACCTGTCGCAAGTCACTTTATCACATAATATTTTATCCAGTACACCTCGCATGAGCGGGGTTCAAACTCACAACGTTAGTGGTGATAGGCACTGATTGCATATGTAGTTGTAAATCCAACTACCATACGATCACCGTCCCACAAGGACCACTAAGAGATTAGGTGTTGAAAGCCACTTCTAATATTTCACTTGTATATTGGATGTCAGTTTTAATAAGGAGGAAATGGGATAAAACGGAGAAAACCACTGACCTCCATTAAGCCATTGACAAAATTTATCACATTATACTGTATCGAGTACAAATCGACACAACCTGTTCAGAACAGAAATCACAACTTTAATGGTGATAATCACCGATATAAGTAGATGTAAATTCAACTATCATACGATCACGACCATAACGACAAAATTCATAATAAGAAAATATTTCATAGCAAAGTGCACAATATAGTTGTTTCATGTCCTCGTGACATGTTTTTAATATAATCTGTATTTAATGCTCAATTTTACCCCGAAGGGTTGAAGGCAGATATACAAGGAATATATACAAACAACATGCACAAGTCAAATAGACAAAGACATGGTAAGAACGTACAAATAAAGTGAAAACAAACTTATCTACATTCAATTACAATTATGCAGCAGTAGAGCCCACTTTCCTTGTGCTATCGACTTTAATAGACACTTTGTATACAGTTGACATAATATGCATTTCAGATACTTGAAATAATAACGTACATAAAGTTAATCTACCAGTAATATAAAAGTAACTTTTATGTTCATATAATACACGAGGAATGCATAGTTTTGTTGCTCTAACTATATCTTCATTTTTGCATTTTAGGCAACAGAGAATGAAAATGCTCGCTACAAGATGGAAAATCATCAGTTCATGAAAAAGGGGAAATATACAGATTGATATTAGGAATGTCTGAACAACACAACATAAACATGTAAATTTTCAAAAGAAGAAAACTGCAAAAGGGAATATCCTACAGATTGAGTTATAGACATTTGGCAGATTTTAACACGAGATATGTCACTATTGCATTTCATCAAACAACTTGAGATTGACGACAATGGTAAAGCTACGCAACTACGGAAAATAAATTATGCCGTGATATTGTATTAATGAAAAAGAAGTAATACTATGAAATTATACTATATCAAGACTTATGAAACAATTATTGACTGGTTTATTATTAAAATGTTGTACACTATTTTGTATGTGAATTTATTTGAATAAACAAACTATAAGTAATTTAATTACGACCTGTTTATTATATTTGTTTAAGAAAAAAAAGAGATTCAGTTTGCGACAAAATAAATAACACAAATGAAAATTGAGAAGGGAAAACATATTTATATATCCACACAAAATAACAAAAGTTTGAAAATATCAAAGAGGCAATCAGAATTCGTAAACCGAAGAAGAGCAGACAATACAATGTCCAAAAAAGGACAAAATGAAAGGGGGAAACAATTATCTACAAAACAAAAAATAGAAAAATACAATAAACGAGGAAAAATATAAACCTTATAATTACACATGAGGATACCATCACATGTATAACAGACACTCAAGTATCTGTTTTTTGTCTAGACACACTTCCTTGAGTATGCTGTGTGCAATTGTAAACGATCAATATTTGTAATATAAAACAAATTATATAGTAATATAGCAGACTATACGTTTGATTACGGATGATAGGAATACCTGAGTAGTTCATATTTCATATAATAAATATAGCCAGGATATAATGTAGATATTTTCAGTTCTGTTTATTCATTGAATGGTTTGATGATTTATTTATTATTCGTCAATCTAGAGTAAGCTATATTCATGACAGGATTAAGCTTACAACAAATTCCCCTGCAACAATGGCGTCCTCAGTTCAGTTCAAAATAAAAATCAGGAAACAAGACAATATTCAATAATTTTAAATAAAGTCAATTTTTTTAAACGTGAATATCTGAAATTTTGATTAGTACGTGGTACGACGAGAACAGATTATCCCAGTATAATCTAATTAAAATTAGATGTGTGTTATGTCTTCTTTTTGTTTTTTGGAAATTAACTAACATTTAAAAACATCCCGTATGTGGTCACGTTAGGGTTCATATTTTCTACTGACCAATCAGCAATGGGCCTATAATTCAAAACCGAGCATAAGAGGTGTTGTCTTGTTGGTCAATGTAGCTAAATGTCAAACCGAGCACAAGAGGTGTTGTCTTGTTGGTCAATGTAGTTAAATGTCAAACCAAGCACAAGAGGTGTTGTTTTGTTGGTCAATGTAGTTAAATGTCAAACCGAGCACAAGAGGTGTTGTCTTGTTGGTCAATTTAGATAAATGTCAAACCGAGCACAAGAGGTGTTGTCTTGTTGGTCAATGTAGTTAAATATCAAACCGAATACAAGAGGTGTTGTCTTGTTGGTCAATGTAGTTAAATGTTTTGCATATGATTGGACGGTAAATGATAAATAAAATGGTCCTAAAAGGGATGTTGTTAGATATTGGTGCTTCGCCAAAGAAAAAGATACTACAGACATATACGTTTAATTATATTGATCCAAGTAAGAATGATATCTAGAAAATACACGCCCCGATACCAAATAATGATAACAGTACACATACAAACATATATCTACAACGAGAGGTAAACAAGTTGAAATCAAATACAATATTTGGTTATTCTGTTTACTATTATAGCGAGCTAGTCTATTTATTTTAACACAATATGGTTTGCTTCTATAAAGGGGGAACAATTTATTTGCACACATCAGACAGGAATATGAAATGATAGATTCTTGTACATCAACACCAACCATTACTTATTCATTTAAAGCCAGTCTAAATAATAAAAAGGGTGGCATAAGCACAGTATTATTTGAGGAAATTGCATTAGATTTTGACCTGTGAAATTGGTATTTACTGTATTTACAAATGGGAAGGATAATTTGATACATATACCAACATATAATTGACCATGTAATATTACGAAATATCAAATTAATTTATCAAACGTACACTACCCAATCAAATTAATGCGTATTTGCATACATACAAAGCAAGTTATACTGTTCTATTTAAATTCCAACAAGGTAATATCTATTTTTATCAGTATGTTCATTGGATGTTCGATAACACATACCGTACGTTTGATTTTATGTGATTCATTTCGTATTCGGTAATGGCATATTCAAGCACGATTGACCCAGAAAATTACATTCATGTCGGAGAAGTGCATTACAGTGAAGAATGTAAGATGGTCAGGAAATCGTACAAACTACATGAAATAAAAGTGTTTATCTTTGTCAGAAAATGTGTCTGTGATGAATATGAAAATAAGTGTGAGATTGTTCTTACATATGACAACTTAGACGAGGATGGGGTTTTTATACATTTCTATAAAGACTGTTTTCGTCAACGCGAGGAGTATACAGGAACAAGGATGAGCTATATTCATGAATCACTCTGTAAATGTGCATATGAATATGAGCAAATTTCTAATCAGCATTAAGGAATTTTAAAATGCAGAGAAAAGGTAAAAGATTTAAAAAAATGTATTATGTTTTTATTTCAAGTGCTTTATTGTTAATGGTACATGCCAATATTTAAACTAAAACAAAAAGGTATGTTTATTTTGCATTTAAACGACATGAGACTACTCTTACAAAATATGGAAGTTAAAATACATCAAGTCCACAAAAACAATATAATATAACAAAATGAAATCATCTTACCACAAGATCTGAAATCGATTTCCAAACCCTTTCTTATGTTCAGTGTGACTAGTACGTTGGACTATACAATACTGAACTTAAAAAGGGCGTTTCGCTTTATTAATAATTGGATGATTTGTGTTGCTCTTGTTTTCAATTACTTTGATGACGAGTTATTGAAACCACTTACGTGACAGTTGTATGTATGACAAAGCATATTTTTAATATACACTACTTACTATGTTAATGTAATTGTTTCATTGCACATACAGTGTTTCGTGAATTAGTAAATATATACATATATATTTTTCAGAATATTAAAAGGAAGACAAAAGATATCCAAATTTCCTAACCGACGAAACTGCAAGACAACTGTTATCACCATTTCATCACAGCTGTTGATAATTTCAAAATGTTTGAATCAATATGTAACATTTATATCATAATAAGAAAATATTTTGACATTAATTGTTAATTTTGTTGCTTAATACGAGGAGTTTACATGAATATCTAACTTGTTCAATTAAAACAACTCAACACACACACACAAACGTTCAAAGGTTTGTATAATGCCGAAATAGTAAACGTACAAACAATCTAACTTTCACTTGGGTTATTGTTATTAATTTTCCAGTTATATCACAAATACCAACCATACTATCATACTTATTGGTTGAGAGGTGTTGATCACCATTATGCACAATTTTCTAACTGCATCGTGACTACCAAACTTATTGGGAAAAGGAAACACAGACAGTTATACATGATATAGTGACATAATCTCAGGAGATATAGAAAACTTGTGGATAATTGTTTGTCATTTTATTCTCATACTTTTGGCAATGGTATTATCTGTCTTTCAACTTACGGCTTCTGATTACTCCTTTCAAACTTGAAAAAAATAAAATAAAATATATATAGCTTTTTGTTTTGATTAAAACACCCCAAGTATTCTAAACAAAAAATAGAGAGTTTTATTATATGTATTGAAAACATCAAATTTTCTTAGATAACAATAAATAGTTTAATTGTATGGATTCAATAATGAGATAAACTGTTAGAAATGCTGGCTATATTTACTACTTTATGATTTAATGAAGAATTTGTATTGTAGTCATTCTATCTAGCTAGCAACAGTCGAACGTTCTTTAATCGTATATTGTTAAATGTCCTTCAACACGTCATATCAAACTACAGAACAATACGTTACATACTACTTTATTCCTGAAGTCATACACCTTAAGAGTGTTTTGATATACCTATAAATAAACCTTACATAATACAAATGCAGATTATTGATCTGACGTGTGAAAATAGGCGGAGCATATTTACATATATCCAGTTATGTTGCATAAGGTGGAGTCAATTCAGATTGGCAATATTTAGATTTTATAGTCTCTATAGGTTTCAAATTAAGTATATACGATATTACAACAACACGAACTAAATAATAATAATAATATACTGGAAAATTGATACAAAAAGAAATAACTGTATCACAATGGGCAATACAAATGATGCAGAAACAAAAAAGGAAACAGAAGAAGTACATTTTAATTCATCGTGTTGTATAGTATATGAAGGAACAACAATTTGTCCTTATAAGTTTGTTAGAAAGTGTTATTGCAGTCAAAATCTTCCACCTGAAGAATTTTATCACCATTCCTATTGGTGCAAGTATTTTTGCCGGACAACTTATGGACGATATATAATCAAAATGATATGCTGGTGTGGAGGGCCATATCATTCTTATTCTAGGTAAGGCTAATATAATTTAACCAAATGAAACATCTTTAATTTCACGAGAAAGCATTACATCCATAACATATTATAATTTCTATCAATCTAGTACAAAAATCACAAAACTATACACTTTTATAGGTCTAATCTTGGCAATGAGTAGTTATTATATTTGATCCATTCAATCCACGGCGTCGACCCAATTAAAATAACAACATTAAGCAATATAAATCTTCTGTCTGTTAATTTCCCACCACGATATAGCTGAGATACTGTTAAATTTGGCGTTAAGCACAAATCAATCAATTGATTTCCACTTTAAAAATGTATTTAATGAGCGCTCATCAGTATCGATTATTCATTTACATGTTGGGATTTTTCAATATATAAAAATAACTACAAACCTAATTTTAGACTTGTTTTTTGAAATTGCGTATCACATGGCATTTGAATAACAATAATCCTATTTCTAAAACCATGTGGGAGTAAAAAGTAATAGCAATATATTAGATTGGAAGGAGTCAAATCATATCGTATACATTTCTAAATTAGTAATATTGCAATGAATCGAAAAATAAATACTATTTATAGAAATATAGCCAATCTAATTCTAGAAGCATGTATCGTGAATCATTGTATGGAATATTCCATTACAAACAGTATATAAGGGCTTTTCTTCAATCAATGATCTAACACTGAAAGAGTTTACTGGCTGCTGGTACAACTATTTGTCCAGCGCATTCAGCTTATACAAGAAAATGTGTAGCAATAATGAAACTAAAATGGAATACGCTATTTGTGTAGAAGAGCACCATCATCCAAATTGCTCTATTCAACGGGTACGAAAAATGGATTACAACAGTTTATCCGACATTGTTTCTGTTGGCTTAAATTACCAGTAAAAAAATTTCAACACGGACCAAACTGCACGTTTAAAATAAAAAAAGGTGTAAATGGAGTAAAAATATATGAATTCTGCAGCTGTGGTCAACAAAAGCAGTCAAGTATGCGGTACGTTGGTGTTAAACAATAGTCGAAATGGTTAGATGTTTTGATGAATCAAAACCTTATATGTCTTATTAGATAAATAGTGTTAAAACTGTAATACGTTCGATAAGAAGTACAGATCATTTTAGAATAGGGATTGATAAACTTATTCGTTCATTTTGTCCGGTTATACCTATATGAAAATGTAATATTACAGTCTGATAAAATTTCTGTACCACATGAGCTATCTATACTTCTTCGCTAGTCAAAGGTTGTGCTCATCCTTGCTGAAGGGGATGAGAGGTCGTTCGTAATCATTAGTTAGTTAAGATGTTATCAATGGAACAGGAAAGAAGATTGAAAGCATACAGTTCCATTAGTCACTTTTAGGGAAATAAATGGTGTTTTTCCTGTATACAAAAGTTAAGAATTATTGAAACAAGCTTAAGTACAAATCTATTTCAGAAATACGCCAGGGCACCAAGTTAGATATCTACGTTTTTTATTATTTCTTTGTTATATTTAAAATTTCATCCGGGATTTGGTATACCATCGATTAGAAAAAAAAATAGCAATTTTTTTCTCACTATCCAAATGTATCTTATGGTTTTCATTGTCCGTTCAAAATCAAATGTTGTTAATGATGAACATGAACATTTCAAATACTATGGCCCCTAATTGTGATTATAGAACATTTTTGCGGTCATATCATAAATAATGTGACCCCTTATGGAGTTTAATAACCAGTTATATAGTAAATGCTCCAACTTCTTATTTGTTATATAGTGTACCCATTAATTATTATATATTTTACTTACAGGTAAACAACTGCTTGAGATCCGGAATGTTCAACAAAAGACATTAAACACATCAACTTTCATATTGAATTACGGAAGATGAAATTTAAAGTACTGACACTGAAAATATATTTGTGTATATCATTTATTTTATGTTTGTGTTTATTTTTCGGTTTGTGATCAGTTGCCTGGAAATATAGTATTCAAACTTTTAATGAGAAATTAACACTGGACTATGTCACAAAAATACAATGGGAAAGTTTTAAAAAAATGAGAATGAGAACGTGTCAACAATGGTAATATTGTAGAGAAAAGTAATGGACATTTACGTATTTTAATAAATAATGAAATTAAAGGACAAAAGTCAAAATCATTAACAGTACTAGTATCATTGTTTTATTAGCCATCTTCGACCATACATTCATATAACACAGATTAAACAAGATGTATTTGTAAAGGAAATGTACATTGAATTTATGTTATCGTTTAAATGTTTTCGAAAGAATGTAGGACATGTTCAATTTGAAAACAACCCAACTTCCTAATTGAATATGTTTCTACATGATCTAGATTACTGAGTTATTCATATTCTAAACAATAATGAGACATTTGTTTGCAAAATTTTATATTCAAGTGCGTCATTGAAAATTTTATATAATGTATTGTTTTGAATCTAATGTTAATGAAATGTACAATGAAATTTCAGACAAATCAGCTTTCATAATCACAATATTTTGTACAACTATGTATGTTCTAAATAAACTACCGGTATTTGATTCATTGCTATGCGTTTCTTTAAGAATAATACAATCTCAGAAAAAAAAACAGCTTGAACAATTACCATGCACATGTAAAGACATTTAAAAAAAGGTTAACTTCAGAATGCCAATTGTAGAAACATAGTAAATATATCTATAGTGATTATATTTATTGGTTGGTGTTTAACGCCAACGTGAGCAGTATTTCAACTATATCGTGGTGTATATCGTTATTGTAAGATAAAGAACACCAATATAGGCAATGCTCTTTTATGTTTGACTTTTACATTTAAGTTTTATAACTTAATGATAAAATAAAAATCACAATATACCAGAACAGTTCTAAAAATTGAATTGGAAAATCGTAGAATCAAAAACAATTCAAGAATACGAACCTTTAAACAATGCCATTGAATCTCATTACATGTAATATTTCTGTCCCGCGGATACATTTTCGTAGATATTGTAGTTCATGAATAGAACAGAGGTTTGGGCCAATAAGTTATTTTAACCCTCTCACGTTTTATTGAAGTGCCTCTACCAAGCCAGAAAATGAGCGGTCATGAATATGTGTTCGGAGAGTGTGGTATATTTTGTTTTTCATTTTATTGCTACAAAACAAGTAGCTATCAGTATATATAGTGAATACGTAGATCTCCATCGATCAAACAAATAACAAATACAAATCATATGCAGATTTGTTTCAACTCAAAAGTCAACACACGGCCACAGAAATGACAACATAAAAACAATACACAAGAACGGTCAGGAATAGTTGTAGGCTGAATACTAAAAATATGAAGGTCATATATGTAAAGGTTTCCCGTCGGGATAAATATGGAAAACTTATATTTAAAGTCACCTCACTCTGCATGCATTTATGCTCGAGCTATACGCTAAAAGGAACCATGATAAGAACAATTTGAACATACCAAAAGGAGTTAAACAGAAGTCGTAAATCGAAGAAGGGTAGACAATACAAAGGCCAATAATACAATTTAAGAGAAAAACACAGCTTGCACAATTAGCATGCACATGTAAAGACATTTTAAATAAAGGTTAATATCAAAATGCCAATCGTAGAAATATAGTAAATAAATCTATAGTGATTGTATTGATTGGTTGGTGTTTAACGCCAACATTAGCAGTATTTCAACTACACTGACATGAACCTTGATAAGAACAATTTGAAGATACCAAAGAGTGTTTTCAGTTTGGATTTTGTAAATGTTGTGACGGTGTGGTTTGTTTTTTCCTTCATTTTATGACATTAACTTGTCAGTTTTGAATGACCTTATATATATATAAATATATAAAAAAAATTTAATCTCCAGATTTTGTAAAACAATCCGTATGTTCATGTTTTAAGAAGAGTTTGATGATACCAAAGGGGTAATCAGAATCCGTATATCGAAGGAGAAGAGACAACACAATGTCCAAAAGGAAGACGGTGACAAATTGGAAATGTCTGATAGAATAAATTCCGTTTTAACCAAATAAAATTTACATTACATAATGAAGATACATTTTAATTTTTTAGACACCATAAAGTTCAAAAAGTACATTGGATATATCTATTAAATTAATAGAATAAAAACAACAGATAAAACAACAATGTTGTCTCATTGATCCTCGGTTATAACCTAGAGGAAACTTTACTATGCAAATCTTTCAATTACCAAAATATTTAAATATATACGTCCTGGTCACACATTTATTAAAAGTAAATGTTCTATGCTATAAAACAAATAACAAATAGTAGCAATGTTATTTGGTTAGAATTTGAACTTGAGAAACTACACTTTTTTATCATGTCTACCATCATAATTACTTCCCAAGATAACGTATTATACTAATTTTAATGTGTAGTATACAATGATGCCAGTGAAACCTAAAATAAAAAAACAAGAAATACACGATCAGACAGCACCAACTTTCTTACAAAAATGAAGAGCAAAAACGGGTGTTCATGAAAGGGCAATATTCTTTATCTCCAACTAATAGCGCTCGTTGGGACGCCATTATCGGTGTATAATATATCTAATAATCAAATTTGCTTACAGACAGTTTTAATATGGAAATCCCAGGGTGGTGCACAAGTTTATGATGACGACATAAAACACATTGAGATATTTCATATTACAAAAGTCATTTGACCTCGTAACCGAAACAGTCAATTCATGCATCTGAAAGCACTGATCCCATAGACAGGAAGATAGGGCCACTCCTTCTCAAACACTGGAAATATATCACGTGAACCTTATTCAATCTCGTTTGTGATAGCATGAAACCAAAAAATACCACACTTTCGGAACAATTCCAAAACCCAATTGAAATAAATTTTACAACAGAACAGCGGTATGACCAAAGACCAACACAATTGATATGTGTATTATATAAATACATATTATCATTTTCATTAAACAGTATTTGTAATCTGTGAAATGTGATAAAATTACATTAACATTCAAGCTAGCGAAAATGTGTCAACCATTATGTTTAAAAGGTACGCATACATAAGTGTCATTGTACGAATGCTTATAAATATCCTGATTTTGATAATCTACATTAGTATTTTAAGGATATCGTTTGATGCGATCATCAGAGAGTAGTCAGACTCATTTGCGTGTCCATTTCAATTCATTCAAATATACGCCTTAAGTAATGTTAAATGATAACAAAACCGATAGACCAATAAAACCCGAGAGGAGGTGCTTACCTTTGTCTTATATAGGCCTTCTTCGGCACAACCTTCACATCTTCATAAGAACTATACGTGGCGTAATTAGAAAAATGAGCAACGAAACTGTTCCAGTACTCCAACATATAGGTTGTGAAGAACATTATAATGCATGCTGTTGTGTAAAATTTACATATACCAAAATAATCAATGGACGCAAATATAATATTTTTGTTAGAAACTGCCAATGTGACAGATATTTACCATCCACGCAGTTCTGGCATAAACATACCAGTTGTACTTATAATATTTTTCGTAATGGCCAGCGATATATTGTGAAAGAGATTGGCTATTGTAGCCAACAACCATTCACTTATAGAAGATAAGGTAAATATGATGCATTAATAAATATCACACTGAATAAAGGCACAGTAACTTGGAAACTGAAAAACAAATATATTGGTGTAAAAACTATATGTATGAATAACGAGTTTAAAAAGTAACTAATGACTACTTTGATGAAGAAGTTGGAAAAATATAAACAGCATAATTACACATTAGGATACCATAACATGTATAACAGACTATAAGTGTCTGGGTCATTTGTCTAGACACACTTCCAAAGTATGCTGTGTGCAATTGTAAACGATCAATATTTGTAATATAAAGCAAATTATATTGTAATATAGCAGGATATACGTTTGTTTACGAAGGATAGGAACACCCGAGTAGTCCTTATTTCATATAATAAATATTGCCAGGATATAATGTAGATATTTTCAGTTCTGTTTATTCATTGAATGGTTGGGTGATTGATTTATTATTCGTCAATCTAGAGTAAGCTATATTCATGACAGGAATAAGCTTACAACAAATTTCCCTGACGACAATGGGGTCCTCAATTCAGTTCAAAATAAAAATCAGGAAACAAGAAAATATTAAAATAATTATAAATAAAGTAAAATTAAATATTTTTTAAACGTAAATAGCTGACATTTTGATTAGTACGTGGTACGACGCGAACATTATCCCAGTATAATCTAATTAAAACTAGATGTGTGTTATGTCTTCTTTTTGTTTTTTTTTTTGGAATACACTAACATTTAAAAACATCCCGTATGTGGTCACGTTAGGGTTCATATTTTCTACCGACCAATCAGCAATGGGCCTATAATTCAAAACAGAGCACAAGAGGTGTTGTCTTGTTGGTCATTATAGTTAAATGTCAAACCGAGCACAAGAGGTGTTGTCTTGTTGGTCATTGTAGTTAAATGTCAAACCGAGCACAAGAGATGTTGTCTTGTTGGTCAATGTAGTTAAACATCAAACCGAGCCCAAGAGGTGTTGTCTTGTTGGTCATTGTAGTTAAATGTCAAACCGAGCACAAGAGGTGTTGTCTTGTTGGTCAATGTAGTTAAATGTCAAACCGAACACAAGAAGTGTTGTCTTGTTGGTCAATGTAGTTAAATGTCAAACCGAACACAAGAGGTGTTGTCTTGTTGGTCAATGTAGTTAAATGTCAAAACCGAGCACAAGAGGTGTTGTCTTGTTGGTCAATGTAGTTAAATGTCAAACCGAACACAAGAGGTGTTGTCTTGTTGGTCAATGTAGTTAAATGTCAAACTGAACACAAGAGGTGTTGTCTTGTTGGTCAATGTAGTTAAATGTCAAAGTGAGTACAAGAGGTGTTGTCTTGTTGGTCAATTTAGTTAAATGTCAAACCGAGCACAAGAGGTGTTGTCTTGTCTTGTTGGTCAATGTAGTTAAATGTCAAACCGATCACAAGAGGTGTTGTCTTGTTGGTCAATGTAGTTAAATGTCTTGCATAAGATTGGACGGTAAATGATAAATAAAATGGTCCTAAACGGGATGTTGTTAGATATTGGTGCATCGCGAAAGAAAACGATACTACAGGCATATACTTTTAATTATATTGATCCAAGTACGAATGATATCGAGAACATACACGCCCCGATACAAATAATGATAACAGTACAAATACAAAGATATATCTACAACGAGAGGTAAATAAGTTGAAATCAAATACAATATTTGGTTATTCTGTTTACTATTATAGCGAACTATTTTTTAGTCTATTTATTTTAACACAATATGGCTTGCTTCTATAAAGGGGGAACAATTTATTTGCACACATCAGAAAGGAATATGAAATGATAGAGTCTTGTACATCAACACCAACCATTACTTATTCATTTCAAGCCAGTCTAAATAATAAAAGTGTGGTACAAACACAATATTACTTAAGGTAATTGCATTAGTTTTTGACCTGTGAAATTGATATTTACTGTATTTACAAATAGGATAATTTGATACAATACCAATATATCATTAACCATGTAATATTACGAAATATAAAATTTATTTATCAAACGTACACTCCCCAACACACAAAATCAAGTCAATACTTATTTCACATTTAGTAAGCACATTGTACTGTTCTATTCAAACTCAATCAAGGCTAAGAAAACTTAGGTAATATTTATTTTTATCAATATGCTTATTGGATGTTCGATAACACATACCGTATGGTTGTTATTTGTACATTTGTATATGATTTATTTCGTATTCAGCAATGGCATATGTAAGCACGTTTTACCCAGAAGATGACATTGGTGTCAAAGAAGTGCATTACAGTCCAAAATGTTGGATGGTCAGAACACGGTACAACCTATATGGACAACATTTGTTTATCTTTGTCAGAGAATGTGTCTGTGGGAAATATGAAAACACATATAGGCATGGGATTGATTTTGAACATGACGACTTAGACGTGGATGGGGTTTTCATACATTTTTATGGAAACTGTTTTCATCGACGTATGGTATTTACAAGACGACGACGAATACTAGTATATATTTTTGAAAAACACTGCAATTGTGAATACGAACAAATTTCTTATCATTAAGGAATTTCAACACGCAGAGAAAAGGTAAAAGATTAAAAAAGAATTGTATTATGTTTTTTAATACTTCAAGTGCTTTATTGTTAATTGGTCATGAAAATATTTAAACAAAAACAAAAAGGTATTTTTATTTTACATTTAAACGACATGAGACTAATATTACAAAAATATGGAAATTAGAATATAAAAACAATATTATATAACAAAATGAAATCATCTTACCACAAGATCTGCAATCGTTTTCCAAACCCCTTCTTGTTTGCAGTGTGAATAGAACGTTGGACTATACAATACTGAACTTAAAAAGGGCGTTTCGCTTGATTAACAATTGGATGAATTGTGTTGCTCAATTACTTTGATGGCGAGTCATTAAAACCACTTCTTACATAGCAGTTATATGTATGACAAAACATAATAATAATGTATACTACTTACTATGTTAATGTAATTGTTTCATTGCCCGAACAGTGCTTCGTGAATTAGTAAATATATACATATATTTTGTTCAGAATATTAAATAAAAGACAAAAATATATCAAAATCTCCTAACAGACAAAACTGCAAGAGAACTGTTATCACCATTTCATCACAGCTGTTGATAATTTCAAAATGTTTGAATCAATATGTAACATTTATATCATAATAAAATATTTTGATATTAATTGTTAATTTTGTTGCTTATCATGAGGAGTTTACATGAATATCTAACTTGTTCAATTAAAACAACTCAACACACACAAAAACGTTCAAAGGTTTGTATAATGCCGAAATATTAAACGTACAAACAATCTTACTTTCACTTGGGTTATTGTTATTAATTTTCCAGTTATATCACAAATACTAACAATACTATCATACTTATTGGTTGAGAGGTGTTGATCACCATTATGCACAATTTTCTAACTACATCGTGACTACCAAACTTATTGAAAAAAACCACAGACAGTTATAAAGATATATTTTCATACTCTCAGGTGATATAGCAACTTGTGGGTAATTGTCTGTCACTTTGTACTCTTTCTCTTGGCCATTGTATTATCTGTCATTCTGATTAGTCCTTTCAAACTTTTTAATAAAATAAACTATTTAGCTTTTTGTGTGGATTGAAAACATCCCAAGTATCTTAAACAAAAATAGATAGTTTTATCATATGTATTGAAAACAATAAATATAGTTTAATTGTATGGATTCAATAATAAGATAAACCGTTAGAAATACTGGCTATATTTACTACTATATAATTTGAAGAAACAATTTGTAGTCATTCTATCTAGCTAGCAACAGTCTAACGTTCTTTAACCGTATAATGTTATATGTCCTTCCACACGTCATATCAAACTACAGAACAATACGTTAGATACTACTTTATTCCTGAGGGAATACACCCTCTAAATGTTTTAATATACATATGAATAAACCGAACATAATACAAATGCAGATTATTAATCTGACGTGTGAAAAATTCAGATTGGTAGTATTTAGAATTTATAGTGTCTAAAGGTTTCAAGTTAAGTATATGCGATATTATACCAACAAGGACTAAGTAATAATAATATACTGGAAAAGTAATACAAAAAGAAATAACTGTGTCAACAATGAGCAACTCATTTATTACAGAAACAATAAATGAACTAGGAGAAGCACATCTTAGTATGTGGTGCTGCATAGTATATGAAGGAAAAGCAAATGGCGCTTATAAGTTTGTTAGAAAGTGTTATTGCAGTCGAAATTTTCCAACTGAAGCATTTTATCACCATACCTTCTGGTGCAATTATTTCGGACGATTTTTAATCAAAAAGATATGCTGGTGTGGACTGGCAAGATGTTCTTATTCTAGGTAAGGTTAATATAAATTAAACATCTTCAATTTCACGAAAAAACATTACACCCATAACCTATTATAATTTCTATCATTCTAGTACAAAAAGCACAAAACTATCTTAAAAAAATTATAGGTCTAATCTTGGCAAGGAGTAGTTATTATATTTGATCCATTCAATCTACGGCGTCGACCCAATTAAAATAACAAAATTAAGCAATATAAATCTTCTGTCTGTTAATTTCCCACCACGATATAGATGAGATACTGCTAAATTTGGCGTTAAGCACCAATTAATTAATTAATTTCCACATTAAAAATGCTTTTAATGAGCACTTATCAGTATCGATTATTCATTTACATGTTGTGATTTTTCAATATATAAAAATAACTACAAACCTAATTTTAGATTTGTCTTTTGGAATTGCGTATCACATGGCATTTGAATAACAATAATCCTATTTGGAAAACCACGTGGAAGTAAAAAGTAATAGCAATATATTGGATTGGGAGGAGTCAATTCATAGTATACATTTCCCAGCTAATAGAATCGCAATGAATCCACAAATAAATATTATTCATAGAAATATAGCCAATCTAATTCTAGAAGCATATATCGTGAAGCATTAAATGGAATCTTCCATTACGAATACAATATAAGGACTTGTCCCTTAATTAATGCTCTAACACTGAAAGACTTACTGGCTGCTGGCATAATTATTAGTCCAGCGCATTCAACTTATACAAGAAAATGAATAATGAAACTACAACTGAATCTGATAATTATTTTGAAGAGCACTTTCATCAAAACTGCTCTATTAAACCCGTTAGTGAAAAAAATGGATTAAAACAGTTTATTCGAAGGTGTGTCTGTAGGCTTCACTTATCAGCTAAACTATTTGAATTCAGACTAGACTGCTATTTTCTAATGGAAAAGACTGTAACTGGCGTAAAAATATATAAACGCTTCAAATATGATGACCAACAGAATGCATGGGTGCAGTAAGTTAGTGTTAAACAATAGCCTTAATAGTTAGATGATGAATCAAAACCTTAAATGTCTTATGTTATAGTTAGAGTATATTAAGTGAAATTTTAATAGTTAGAATGGGCGATTTAGAATGTAACCTACTTTTTCATTGGTTCAATATTCCAGACATTTCTTACGTCACACCCTAGACGTCTGCTGGAAAGTGTGCGGCACGGATTTTACCACGGCATGATGGAGGATGTGTTGAATGCACAAGCGCATGGGGCATGGATTTCGTTTCCTCCTCCCCCTTTTCTCTACTACAGTATCAGTCGAAAAACTGTGGACACAGAATACACGTATTATTCATGATGTATGACGTCTACTGATATTGTCAAATGAAGAAAAACGAATGATTACGAAAATTTTGAAAAATGCTGTAAATGGAAAAGTCGGTCACATTCACTGGCGCATGTGCTAATGAGATTATACCGAATGGATAACTTTCCCGATTGTTAACAAAGCGAAAGAAGGAGGTCATGTTGGAATAACCAGTAATATAGTAAATACTCCAACACCTTATTTTTTATCTAGTGTATCCATTAACTATTATATATTTTACTTACAGGTAAACAACTGCTTGAGATCCGGAATGTTCAACAAAAAACATTAAACACATCAACATTCATATTGAATTACGGAAGATAAAATTTAAAGTACTGACACAGTGAAAATATATTTGTGTATATGATTTATCTTTATGTTTACTTTATGGTGTGTGATCAGTTGCCTGGAAATATAGTTTTCAAACTATTAAAGAGAAATTAACACTGGACTATTTAATAAAAATACATTAGAAAAGTTAAAACAAAAATGAGTATGTGAACGTGTGAACAAGGATAATATTGTAGAGAAAAGTATTGGACATTTACTTCTTTTAATATAAATGTTGCAATTAAAGGAAGGAATAAAAGTCAAAATCATGAACAGTACTGGTATCATTGTTTTATTAACCATCTTTGACCATACATTCATATAACACAGATTAAACAAGATATATTTGTAAAGTAAAGGTAATTGAATCTATGTTATCGTTTAAATGTTTTCGAAAGAAGGAAGGATAGGTTCAATCTAAAAAAAAATTCCTAATTGAATATGTTTTTGACATGATCTAGATTACTGATACATTCACATTCCAAACAATAATGGGACATTTGCTTGCAATATTTTTATATTCAAGTGAGTCATTGAAAATTTTATATAATATATTGTTGTGAATCTATTGTTAATCAAATTTACAATGACATTTCAGACAAAGCAGCTTTTATAATGACAATATTTTGAACAACTATATATGTTTTAAATAAACTATTTGATCTTCTGAATAAAATGAAATTTAGTTATGTTTTTTTTAAAGAATAATACAATCTAAGAAAAACCCAGCTTGAACAATCAATATGCATATTTTAAGTAAAGGTTAACATCAGAATGCCAATCGTAGAAATATAGTAAATAAATCTTTATTGATTCTATTGATTGAATGGTGTTTAACGCCAACGCTAGCAGTATTTCAACTATATCGTGGTGTATATCGTTATTGTAAGATAAAGAACACCAATATAGGCAATATTCTTTTATGTTTGACGTTTACCTTATTGTCGAAATATTTGCTCAATGAAATTGTAAAATATTTAATATTTTCAAGTTTTATAACTTAATGATAAAATAAAAATCACAAAATTCCAAAACAGTTCTAAAATCGAATTGGAAAATTGTAGATTCAAAAGCAATTCAAGAATATATACTTTCAAACATTGCCATTGAATATCATTACATGTAATATTTCTGCCCCGCTACAGCCGCCCATAAATTAGCATAACCCTGTCACTTTTTAGTGAAATGACTGTACCAAATCAGGAAAATGAGCGGTCATGACTATGTGTGCTTTTTGCTTATTTCCACGATATTTCCATCGGATTTTGGGACTGTTCCGAGAGTGTGGTATTTTTTGTTTTTCTAAATTCTAGGACTGTTCCGAGAGTGTGGTATTTTTTGTTTTCCATTTTATTGTTACATAGCAAAAAGCTATCAGTATACATAGTGAATACTTAGATATCCTTTGATCAAATAAATAACAAATACAAATTCTATACAGATTTGTTTCGACTCAAAAGTCAACACACGGCCACAGAAATGACAATATACAAACAATACACAGGAACGGTCAGGAATATTTGTAGACTGAATACTAAAATATGAAGGCAAGATCTGTCAAGTTTCCCGTCGGGATGAATATGGAAAACATATATTTAAAGTCACCTCACTCTGCATGCATTTATGCTTGAGCTATACACTAAAAAGAACCATGATAAGAACAATTTGAACATACCAAAGGGAGTTAAACAGAAGTCGTAAATCGAAGGAGGGTAGACAATATAATGGGCAATAATACCATTTAAGAGAAAAAAAACAGCTTGAACAATTAACATGCACATGTAAAGACATTTTAAATAAAAGTTAATATCATAATGCCAATCGTAGAAATATAGTAAATAAATCTATAGTGATTGTATTGATTGGTTGGTGTTTAACGCCAACATTAGCAGTATTTCAACTACACTGACAGGAACCTTGATGAGAACAATTTGAAGATACCAAAGAATGTTTTCAGTTTTGATTTTTGAAATGTTGTGACGGTGTGGTATGTTTTTCCCTCATTTTATGACATTAACTTCTCAGTTTTGAATGAGCTTATAATGCATATTTAAAATTTATTTAATCTCCAGATTTTATCACACAATCCGTATGTTCATGTTTTAAGAATCGTTTGAAGATACCAAAGGGAGGAGGAGAACAGACAACACAATAGCCGAAAGGAAAACGGTGATAACTTGTAAATGTCTGATAGAATAAATTCCGTTTTTAGCAAATAGAATTTACATTACATAATGAAGATACATTTTGATTTCTTAGACATCATAAATCTGTTTCCAAATGTACATTGGATATATTTACTAAATTAATAGAATAAAAACAACAGATAACACAACAAAGTTTTCTCATTGACTCTCGTTGATAAACTAGCGAAACGTTACTATACAAATCTTTCAATTACCAAAATATTCAAATATATACGTCCTGGTCATACATTTATAAAACGTAAATGTCCTATGCTATAAAACAAATAGTAGCAATGTCATTTGGTTAGAATTTGAAGAAACTACACTTTTTTTATCATGTCTACCATCATAACTACTTCTTAAGAAAACGTATAATACTAATTTGAATGTGTAGTGTACAATGACGCCAGTGAAACCTTAAATAAAAAAACAAGAAATACACGATCAGACAGCACCAACTTTCTTTCAAAAAAAAAGAGCAAAAACAGGTGTTCATGAAATGGCAATATTCTTTATCTCCAACTAATAGCGCTCGTTAGGACGCTATTATCGGCTTATAATATATTTAATAATCAAATTTGCTTACAGAGAGTTTTAACCTGGAAATCCCAGGGTGATGCACAAGTTTATGATGACGACCATAAAACACATTGAGATATGTAATATTACAAAAGTTATTTGACCTCGTAACCGAAACAGTCAATTCACGCATCTGAATGCACTCATCCCATAAACAGGAAGATAGGGCCACTCCTTCTCAAACACTGGAAATATATCACGTGAACCTTATTCAATCTCGTTTGTCATAGCATGAAACCAAAAAATACCACACTTTTGGAACAATTTCAAAACCCAATTGAAATAAATTTTAGATCAGAACAGCGGTATGACCAAAGACCAACAAAATGTATATGTGTATTATATAAATACATATTATCATTTACATTAAACAGTATTTGTAATCTGTGAAATGTGATAAAATTACATTAACATTCAAGTTAACGAAAATGTGTCAACAATTATGTTTAAAATGTACGCATAAATAAGTGTCATTGTACGAATGCTTATAAATATGCTGATTTTGATAATCTACCTTAATATTTTAAGGATATCGTTTTATGCGATCATTAGAGAGTAGTCAGGCTCATTTGTGTGTCCTTTTCAATTCATTCAAATATGCGCCTTAAGTAATGTTAAATGATAACAAAACCAATAGACCAATAAAACCCGAGAGGAGGAGCGTAACTTTCGTCTTATATAGGCCTTCTGCGGTACGATGATCACACCTTCATAAGAAATATACGTGGTGTAATTAGAAAAATGAGTAACGATACTGTTCCAGTACTCGAAGATATAGATGGTGAAGAACATGATAACAAAGACTGTTGTGTAAAACTAAAATGTACCAAAACTAATAATGGAATCAAATACTATATTCACGTTAGAATATGCAACTGTAAAAGGCATTTACCATCGAAGGAGTTCTGGCATACACTTCAGAGTTGTCATTATAAGAGTATAGAAAAACTTGGCAATCCATTTAAAATAAAGACATTTTGCACATGTAACCGACCAAGAAAAGCTTATACAAGATAAGGTAAATATGATGCATTAGAGTACATCCCATTGAATAAAGGTATAGTAAATTAGAAACTTCATTCGTGCTGAAAAAATATATTGACGTAAAAACTGTTTTCATGAATGCCGAGTTGAATAAAGTAACTAATTAATATTTAGATGAAGAAGTGTTAGTTTTTCAATGAAAAAGAGTTTAATGATCAAATCATAACAATGGTACGAGGCTTGTGTCAAAAGTCAAAGATCTTTACCACTGTGTTACACAAGCCCTTACATGTTATTCAGATATTCGGCTACAGAATGTCTGTGTCACTGATGACAACGGTTATGTTCCGTTTTACGTAGTCACAATGCTGTCCTTGATTCCGTGACTTACGACCTTAATATCATTTTGACTTTCCCATCTTTTGACGTTGAGTGTGCAGCAGAAAGATTTTCCAGACACGTGTCGTGTACATTAAATTATATAGCTATGATATTGTTGGTATCACTTCTCGATAACTCTGCTGGTTAAATATTAGTCTACGAGGGTATCATTCATGACTTATCAACTGGTTTATAACTAGATTAACCCTACGGGTGTCACTAGTGGAGTAGGAACCGTTCCCTTTCACCCCCCGTTTTTATTGGGGCTCGTGCTACTCGATCTTTAGCTTGATGTGTATGTTTTGTAGATCGTTGTTTGACCTTTTGTACTTTATCTTTTGGCCATTGTGTTGTCTGTTCTTCCTCGATATACGGATTCTGATTACCCCTTTGGTATCTTCAAACTCTTCTTATCATCACTGATTTTTTTACACGAGAAAAACGACGAATGCCACTAGTGGATCATAAACTATCCATGTTTCCAGAGTACCTTTTGCATAGTGGTCGCCATTGTATTGTATGTCATTCGATTTACAGATTATGATAACTTCTTTGGTATTATCAAACCTTTCATTAAGAAGTTACAAACTGGCTTTTATTATGTTCAAGAAAATAGAATAAACAATTGATAAACAAATTGACACATAACGAATGTCATTGCAAACCCTATAAAGGTAAATGTATAGATTCTATTTTTACAAGGCCACTTTAGTATTGACTAGAATGTATACGAAAGAATATATTAGTAAATATAATAATAATTTTCATTTATTACTGATGGGCATTACGTAGTTACTATATGCCTTTCACTGATAGAATATTACATACCCTAACACTGAATGTGTTATTGTTCATAGCATGTAAATGAGAGTGTAACTCTTGAATTTCCAAAAAATGTAGTTGACAAACGCTACATCTGGACATTTTATTTATCGCAAAGTGGAATTATCAACCATATATAATCAACAGGTGAAGTACCGGTAAGTTTACAAATACCGTCATCATATTGTCAGATTTAAATTGGAATAAAATTAACAGAAACATACAAAAGCCGAAGCTCCCTCAACATGTAATTTGCTGGATCATTTTAATAGATTTATACAAATAAAACATGATCAATCGCACTGACTAGATATTACTTTCAAAATCATGAAGGTTGAAGGAATAGACATACGACTAGTTGTGTCAATGACAAACATGTCCATAACTGAGTAAATTATATAAATATTTCACAGATAAATAAGTTTTCTCAATAGTATGGGAATTAAATTCCCGATGTTCAAGATTATTTCTAAATGTCTTCAGACAATAAACAAGCATTCTTACACTTCATATATCAAAAGAAATGTGTTCTATGTTTGAGTGTTTTTGTCTGAATTCATCGATAACACTTTAACACAAAACATTGAGAGAAAAAATAAGATAATGATTTTATTCTTGTATAATTATCGAACCATTTCAATGCGTTTTGTAATCTATAGGTTTTGCCTTTGCATGTTATAACTTGTAAAGTATCTGTGGTTTTCACATAAGAGATATGATTCATTTTTACAGAAAACGATTCAGATTTGGTTATAAATATCAAAAATTAAACACATAAACTAAGAGAAGATTTTATCTATAAGGCGACAATGCCAACAGGAAACTATAATGAGACCATTTTTTTTTTAACTTTCTTACTTCGGCAAAAAATCTTCCTGAGTCATCCTAAGTAAATATATATGATATGTTTGGTGCATATGACAAGGTCCTATTGTTATACGATCTAGTTCTAGTAGAATCTTCAATTTCATATCGCCTCATAATACCTACACCATAACATATTTTTATTTCTATTGGGTGTGGTTTTTTGTTTGTTTGTATTTTTGAATAATGTTATGCTTTTAAATGTTTATAAATGCTTTCGTACTAGTTGTGTTTCATTGGATTTTTGTCGGATATTTAATAATTCTTTTATGTTTACATCTAATTACACACAAAGCTGGTTATTTAGTTAATTTATATACATATGTGTGTGTAGATAATAAATGTGACAGAAGATGACGACTAAGTTGACATTGAAATAGCAAACAAAAATGTGCTACATTGGACAATGACGTTTGAATTAAATAAAGAAAATAAAATAACTTTAATTTTGTCTGTGATGTAATGTAAATACACAAAGCGTCTTTGTATTTCATTCTACGAAATCAAAGATACGAAGTTGTGAGACTCCTTTTAGTAAACCAATAATTATTCGCTGATCTATTAAAATAATGTATATATTTCTTACCTATATGTGTACGTTATTGATATTCCCAAGATAAGTTGTAAAATTCCAGTTAGTCATAGTTTAAAGTTCAATTTATAGCCAATAGGAAAGGGCCAAGGCGGCACTATTTGATGTAATTGTCAGTATAATACTAAACACGAACATTTCGCATTTTAAATCTAGTATATTCTTCCAAACATAGTACTATATTTGAAATATATATTTTTACGATACATTGATCAATAAGCAATTTTAATAGAATGTCGATTGAACTACAACTAGAGAATTTTGGACGAGATAATATGGATGGGGAAATTCACAGTGACCAAAGTTGTCATACAGAAACGACAATTTATAAATACACAGACGCATTGGGGAATGACCGCAAATTATTATTTATTTTTATGGTTTGCAATTGCGGGAAAAAACCTGCGAATCCACATCTCAACTTTGATCCAAAGAAACTGATAATCAGTGGAGATGGTATGGATACTCATCTTCCTGATAAAGACTGTAATTATCAAGTTTATGCATTTTGTGAACCATCTGATCCATGTAAAAGGAAATTTCGTTTTAAGTGTTTTTGCTATTGTAGAAACGAGAATCGCACAGCGATACACTGACAGTAATGTAGTGAGTATATATAACTATCTTTATGACAAATTTCCTCATATCAGGCATGAAGGAAAAATTATATATTATATATAACTTTATATATTATAAACAAATTCAAACTTTTGCAATTACTTTCCTAAACTAATAAGAAAATGATATAGAATTTATGGTGATAACATCCATAAGATTTGGCTTGCTTTCAATGAGTCAATTGTATTGCGATTATCTTCTGCCTAAATGACGATCGCGTGTTATACATTATGTACATGTCTTATGATGGTCAAATGATGGTCTTATAACATATTTTTGAGATAATTATATTTATCAAAACAGTTACGTTACTTGCAAAACCTAGTAATAAAGTTAGAACGACAAAGAGGTATTACAAGATAGGGTAGCAATGACATCGGTATGATGTCTTAAGTTGAAAACAAATATGGCCGCATTGCATTCACGTTTAAAAGGGCACATAATGTTTGTTCATTTAGACTACTTTGATAAGATAGACATGGTAGATATATATAGATTGATGTATTCTTTGGCTCTAAATATATACAGAATGTTCCAAAATAACTCACAAAGACAAACCAAGTAAAAACACGATTCCCATGTATGTTTACTATTTATAGATACTTCGTAACTTGGGAGTTTTCAATTTGTACATAACATATCCAATCGGCAAACCTCGGGTGAGTCCGCTTCTCTTCCTCAATCCATCGGCTGTAATACGGTATTTGATATGCATCTACGCCTCACATTTCTTCGCCGGCAGACCGTATCACTCCAGTCAAACATTGCGCACCGCGAATAAGCTCTAAAATGGCGACAATAGATGAATGTATAGAGTTTGCTTTGAACAATATTGGTCTTTGATGAAGGTACGGAATCAGCCGACATTGCGACGAATGAAAATATATTGTTATTGGACGAATATTTGAAAGTGAAATTACTTTAATACCTCCTTCATTGAAGATTTCCGAAAGTAGTTCCAATGGGAGCTATCGTAATACGACGAGGTTTGATGAAGATACAGAATCAGCCGAAGTTGCGACGAGTGATAACATAGCGTGGTCAAGTATATTGAACATTTTAGGTGATGTCACAAACACACCAATATGTTGACTGATCAAACACAGTTACATGACATCA
>MJUT01048708.1:17153-27814 GCA_002080005.1 Gigantidas platifrons
GTTTTCAGGAGTTTAAAAACTGACTTTTTCCCTATACCGAAGAAGGCAGATGTAGTGTCGCATCCAGTCAATGCATGAACAGAGGGCAAAATCCGACAGGTAATATGTGACAAAGAACTACATACATCATGGACAGGGATATATCTCCTACCATCTTTACCACTGGTAACAGTCCCCATGAATAGCCAAAGTTAATCAGTGTGCAGCATACGTGGAAAGTAATGGACACAAAGAACTACATACATCATGGACAGGGATATATCTCCTACCATCTTTACCACTGGTAACAGTCCCCATGAATAGACAAAGTTGATCAGTGTGCAACATACACGGAAAGTAATGGACACAGAGAACTAATACATCATGGACAGGGATATATCTCCTACCATCTTTACCACGGGTAACAGTCCCTATGAATAGACAAAGTTGATCAGTGTGCAGCATACACGGAAAGTAATGGACACAAAGAACTACATACATCATGGACAGGGATATATCTCCTACCATCTTTACCACTGGTAACAGTCCCCATGAATAGCCAAAGTTGATCAGTGTGCAGCATACGTGGAAAGTAATGGACATAGAGAACTAATACATCATGGACAGGGATATATCTCCTACCATCTTTACCACTGGTAACAGTCCCCATGAATAGCCAAAGTTGATCAGTGTGCAGCATACGTGGAAAGTAATGGACACAGAGAACTAATACATCAGTGTCTGAGCATTTGATTACTATTCTCCCCCTGACTTTAGAAACCCCAAACTGTTTATCAGCGTGTAAAGCGTGTGAGATGATACGCGTGTCTGCTTCCTCTTGCGTGCTAAACAAGCAAACATAGTCAGAAACTTCATTATTTACTATTTGTTTCACCACCCCAGGATTCCGAAAGGCTCCTGCCAGATACAAAGTCTGTTCATTGGGCAAGGGTTGTTTTGTGTGGTAGAAATTCTATATGAATTCGCTGAGGAAGTGTAGGAGTGCCTGTTTATTTTTTGTGTTTCCAAGACATTTCTTCCAGTCAGGGATAGGACTACCTTCATTTACCTGATAAACTCTATGTCCTCCAGAGGAAAGGGCTCGGCGTTCTCTTTCACCAGACTTGATGGAATCAACAATGTCATATCTATCAAACACATCCATGATGGTGGCTGCTGTTACAAAATGTAAGGACTGCTGTTTCAAAAAGGACATCGCCAAATCTCCAAAATTGGAAAATGTTTTAGCATCAAGTGCCTGAATGATGCCCATGCCTTCCCTGATTATAACAGTGGAATGTACATCAAAGGGAGGAAGAAAGAATGATGAGCAGACCTCATTTTCAAGCTCACGGATGAGATCAGATTTAGTACATTTTCTCATTGTACCATCATCATGGAAAAAGAGAGGTAGGTATTGGTCCAATAGGATATGACAATAACTTTTCAATGGTGACATCATCTCTACAATTAGTCAAGGCTAAAGCACGTCGGAATATTAGCTCTGGGTTGATGTTACTTTTAATAATTTCCCCTGGTCTGCACCTTAATTTTGTTTTCTTGTGCATAAGTTTTTATATTTGACAGTTGATGTAGATGGTTGTGGGCTTTGTTCCGAGAAAACGGAAGCTGACAAGTTATGTTTACTTGTGAATGATTTGTAGCAACTTCGGTGATATTTGATGCTTTCAACTGGGATATTTGCAACTATTTTATATTCGTCAATAAGTCGTCTATAAACCTCATCTTTTCGTTTTTCTACAGCAGAGGATAGTTAATCGGCCTTTGTTAGTTGAAATACACAGCCACTCTGATGTAAATACTATGACAAACTATGCATCTTTGCAAATTAACAGACTGTTTTCCCCTTTTAGCAGAAGGAGGAGTAACTTTAACTGGACTGGGTAGATCGGACATAATGCGGAAATATGACACAGCATTCTCTGATAGGATTCTTTTACTTAGTCATTGCCAGTTAAAAATGCTTTATCAATTAATATGATAATTCGAATAATTTGACTAAAATTTAAACATGAACGACTTCTAAACACGGTGTTTCGCTATATAAATTCATTCCGAAACATAAAACATGGTTAATTCGCACAAATTTTAATGTAAAAAACTCAGTACATCACACCTGTACAGGTAAGTATTGACTAATATACAGAATACAAAATCTGGTCGGACCAACCGGGTATTCCGGGTAAATCATAAGAATTCTCAAAAATCCTAAATTTGCGTATTTCAAGGATTAGTTTAGTGGAAATAATATAAAATCTGCTTGGAATTGATAACAACAAACAACGACATCAAAAGTTGCACCCGATAATGCTGTTTTCGGGGGGAAAAAAATCAGAAAATAATATTTCTCGGAGACCATTTACATTTTTTTTTATTTTATACGATGTATCAGTAACAAATTTCATTGCAAAAAAATACGATACCCCGTGTTTTTGTGTCTATTAAACGCACTGGTGCATAGAACATTCCTCCCCAAAAAATCTGGGAAAATTCGAGTTCCTATCTATAGCTATAGAACGCAGGAAATTCAGTAAAAAATTCACGGCAGAAATCCTCGTTCAAACGGCAAAATACTGCTTACCACAGATCACGTATTTGTTAATCCATGTATTTTTGATAAATTTTAGACAGGGAAATGTTAAATTAGTTTTGTTAAAAGAGTTTAAACCAATTATTCTACATTTTGCAAGCGAAAATTAGCTGTTTTGTGAATGCAGGAAGTTTATCGGTAATGTTTAATTTGAAAACAAGTTCAAAACGGCAATGAAAATGATACGGATGGAGCAGTTGATTTTTTTGTCGTTCTTTACGTGAATTATGGTTGTTTTAAATAATAAATATGTAGATATGTTTAATCTTTAATCAGTATTAATTCATCAAATAATGAACCGTTCATGTGATCAAAGATAGACAAGCTTAAGCTTGAAATAGGAAGTAATTACGATCGATTAAAAGAAAGTGAAAACAATACAAAAGTAATAACATTAATTAAGACCTGATCAAAGAGATTCTAATTTCTTTTGAAATGTACTCATATTGTGCCACTGCTACAATATATTATATAATTTTGACAGGTGTCCCAGTAAGTTCAATTATCTTTTCACACCTTGTTATACAATATACTGTCCTTGACCTTGTCAACTGCTGAAGTGCTGTAAAAAATCGATAATTTAAACAAAGGTTCAATACCCAAACACAGGTCATTTCACCCCAGGAAAAAATAGATTGAAAAAAAGTAAAATATCACACCTCTGATAGCAAACATTTGACAGTTATTCCTGCATTTGTATGGACAATTAGTTCCGAACAACGACACCAATGTACATGTATGATTATTGACAAACATCGAGAATATTTACATACCTTTCAAAAAGGCAATGAAAAAGCAATAAATATAATTTTTATACAATTTTATTTTAAATAACACATATATAATGAACACAATTAATGTTATTTGAACAATAATTCACCGATCATTGCCGAATATTGCCGTCCGTGAACTCGAAGCTATGCTACCGGCAAGTCTCTGCGTGACCTGAAAAAAAGTGTCTGATACTTGCTCCTATGCATAAAACGCCCCCACCTACAAATTATCCTTTTAAAGCTTAAGACCGCGTTCTATACGTACCTAAAAACGGGTAAATAGAATGTTCTGGAAGTTTTAGGCCGTCAGGATACAGAAGTGTTTTTTTTCAATTGAAGTGAAATTTCAAATATAAAATCGTTTTTACAAAAACTGCACCGTACGATTTTGTGACGACAGGCTGGAATGTGAAGTACAAGTATTTAGCTTTCGTTTCCGATCAAATTTAGGTGTGTGTTAGGTGTGTGTTAGATGGGTGCATTAAAGTCGAAAACTAAGCGTCTTTTTGAGATCTGTCACTGTACTATATGCAAGCTATTATGTTTATAAAATCGGGACCTAAGATTAAACCAATGAATATTCATACCAAGCTTGGTTTCAATTTGTCCAGCATGGTTTCGGAGAAGATTAAACAAGATGAACTGTGAGATAATGCTCACTTATGATACCCCCGCATAAATATTCAATGTGTATAAAAACCAACTAAGTCGGCAAACAGGTCCAAAAACGCTTCCCACTATATGGCATACCTATATGAAGCTTGTGACCAAATATCAGATTTCTGTCATCAATAGCTGCTGAGAAAAATGCGACGAAAAATATCTTGGGAAGGACAGACAGACAGACGGAAGGACGGACAGAGGTAAAACAGTATAACACCCTCCGTTGGAGCGAGGGTATAAATTATATATGTAATATTCCTACCAAGGTTGGTTCCAATTGATCCAGCATGGTTTCAGAGAAGATTAAAATATGAAAAGCTTAGACGACTGCAGGTGCAAAGTGAGGACAATAGGTCTGAGAATGATTGATTGTTTTTGTTCAATGCTAAAGGGGGGGGGGGGTGACACCGAAGTCCGTGGGCAGACATCCAGATTCCGAGTAAGCCAGTCTTTGTTGTTAGTCCTTAATATCGCATGCTTAAGCACAACAGAAAAAACACCAATCGTATAGTCTTTGGTTTAACCTGACTGTGACTCAAATACTAGAAATGTATAGTTGTTAGGTACATTTTCAAAGAAATAATAGGTCTGATAGTCTTCCAAGAAATTTTCCGAAGTTGGAATTAAAATATTTAGAATTCCAACTGTTCCATGTCTCATGTATAGTTCTGGTTCAATACAAGTACAGTTAATATGTACCCTGACAGTCATGGGCGTAGAAGTAGAGGTAAATCTATTACCCCCATACTCTTAATCTGAAATTTTAGCATGAAGGCAATAAAAAAGTATTATGCTGTTAACTAAGGGGTATAAAGGTATGCTTTCAAACCAAGTGAGATTTTTTGTTTTTGCTTGACAGTTTCGATAACCAACCCACGCGAAGCCTGATAATCTTGCGGTTTTGAGAGTCTGGTTGCATAGGACACTAGCAGCTCTGGTGTCATGGACGGACGACGCAGCAATCCTTGGTTCTGGCAGTTTCTAGGTGCCTGATACCTTAGCTGATTTTGGCTATCCTATTTAGGTCCTTTGCTTTTATTGCTCCCTAAATCTTAAATTATTTGGATTTCCAAATCTTTCGATTAAAAGACTACATGATGAAGGTTATTCCAGCAATCTATCGAGCGTACTAAAGTTGATATCTACGTGTTCAGTCTCAACACAAAGACTTGTCATCCCCAAAGTGCCGACAAAATCTTACGGCCAGAGACAGTTCGATTTGGCAGCTGCGTATTTATGGAACAATCTTCCAGACAGTTTAAAAAAAATGCGATTCTTTAGAGTGTTTTAAGTCACAGTTGAAAACTCATTTTTATAGAGTATTGCTTTTTCGTAGTTATTTTATGGATAGTGTGATTGTACATTTTATGTAGTGGACAGTTTTATATATTCTCAATTTTATCATTTTAGGATCTTATGCTCTTTTATTTCTTAATGTGTGTTTTATATTTGACTTGTATTTATGTTTTTTATGTCAGTAGGTGGTGTGATTTTTACCATTTTATTGTTTTAGGATCTATGATCTTTTATCTATTGTAAAGCGCCTTAGAGTAATTGTATTATATAAGGCGCTATAAAAATGTCTATTATTATTATTATTATTTATTCAATTCCAAAAACGGTATTATAACACGGCATTTTATGATTTCAGTGAAACAGATTAGGAGAATAGTATACGTTACATTTCAAATTTAATACTTTCTTGATCGGCCTTTAGAAGTAAAAAAAAAACTTGGTTATGATGTCTCCTTTTTTTTTTATCAATGTAATGAAGAAATTGTATCTTAGAGGTACCCGGCACTGCGAAATCAACCTTGTCAATTATTGACCGATTTTCTTTGATATTTAAATGACTTCATCGAGTTAGCAGGTTCAACCATTTGTTAATAGTGTTTAGTAATTAAAAATTTATGACGATATCTATTTTTTTCACAGTTTGAATTAGAAAATGTATTGAGATCCAGAACTGTTATTCATAACCAATATACAGTTTTAGTTATATGCTGTTAATGGTACCCAGTACTTCGTAAACAACATTTTTTTTTTTAAATTATTAACAGATTTTTTTTATATTTAATGTCTTTATCAAGTTCAAACATTGTTTAATAGGGTATAGCAGAGATATATAATTTGTGTTACATGTCTCTGGGTATAGAAATTAATTACTTATATCTCACAATTTAACATAGAAAGAGTATTTAAAAGTTTGTGATTCATTTGTGTTTGTTGTTGTTATTGTTTTGTTTTCGCAACAGGTGGAAATAACATTGTCGAAGTGTTTAAGAGTTTGACAACAGGTTATTGAACGATGGACATATCGTTGTTTAGGTGACATTTAGTGGCATTTGACGCACTATCACATTAAAATGTTATCCTTACAAGAACTAATGCTATAAGGGAAAAGGTACCTTCAAGCGGTATACCAAATAACAAATACCAATATTTTATTCCAATTAAGGTCCCCCAAGGGGCAATGACAAATATACATTTATAATTTAAATGCAGTTACAACAATACAGAATGGAGACATATGTTCATACACAAGACAATTCTAACTATTTAAATGATAACATGTTATAGCAAGTGGGCTGTGTTTGGCAGCGCGACCCGAGTAGAGGCAAGGATAATGTATAGTAACAGAGTTCATCATATATGGTTGAAGAATGGACTACTTGTATGCGATCACTTAGCTGGAGGAGACACCAGGGGACGGTGCTTAAGAATTGTTTGTTGATTCTCCCTGTGTCTGATCCAGCAAAGCAAGCGGCCCAAATAGTAAAACATCATGTGTTTGACGAAAAGAAGGACTGTGATTGCTTAACTGGAGGAGACACCAGGGAGCGGTGCTTAAGAATCGCATTTCGATTCTCCCCGTGTCTGATCCAGGAAAGCAAGCAGTAGTGCTACTAAGATTAGCATTGAAGTAGTGTTATCCAGTCACTTAAATTACCTGCAGTATTTATAAATAAAGTGACACAACTCTTTTAAAACTGATACATCCTCACAGGTCATTAACCAGTAAAAATTTTCTTGAGGATTTAATTGTAGAAAATTGTGACTTGATTGAGATATTGTTCTGAACAGCTGTTGTCGCTCTTCTCTAAATTTGCTGCAGCAAAGGAGAAAATGAATTTCATCCTCTACCTCTCCCGAGTCGCACCGCCCACACAACCTATGGTGTGGAGGGATACCCTGGTATCTACCAGTCTCAATATGTAAACGATGTGCTGAGATTCTTAGTTTTGTTAAACTTCTCCTGTGCTCAAGATTACCAATAACAGATAGGTAATTTTCAAACCCAAAATGTACTTTAAATGTGGTGTAAGTGCGAAGCTTCCCCTCTGAGTATTGTATCGTCTGATTTTTCCATAGTTCCAAAAAACCCTCTTTGATCTGTCTACTAAGGCTGGTTTTTGAAATTTTCTTTCCTTTCAACTGACTAATTGTTGGAAAATTTTGAAGTATACGTTGGAGAGATCCGTACCACGATGATTTGTTTTGATTATATAATTGTTTTGATTGTTCATAAGCGTTTTGTAGTAAAGGAAATTTTTCTAGATATTCAAGTCGGTTCCAATAGTGGAAGATACTTTTTATAATATCGTAATAGAGTGGGAAACGACCAAGTTCTGACAAAACAGCAAAGTTAGTAGTTTTTTTATGAACACCTAAGATAAACTTACAAAATTTAGTATGTAATTTTTCACAAATGAGATTAGAGTAAATTCTATCTGGAGATAAAGTTTCATTTCTAAATCTAGCTGTATTTGAGTTAAAGGTTCCCCATATTTCACAGCCATAAAGTACAATGGGCTTGATTGTGTGATCAAATATATGTACACTAGTTTTTGGTTTTGGGTTTAGTGAGAGAAAATCTTTCTGAAGTTTAAAATATGCTTTCAAACTTTTCTTATAGAGTTCATCCTGAGCATAGGAGAAAGTCCCAGAAGCACTAAAGTACACACCTAAGTATTTGCAGTGTTGTACACATTCAAGTTCACATGCTTTGTAATAAAATTTATGACGTAAGTGCCCGCCTGCCTTGTTGAAGACCAGTATTTTGGTTTTAGTTGGGTTAACTGTCAAACACCAATCATTACAATAACTATCAAGGATATCAAGTTTTGCTTGTAGGCCCTCTGCGGTAAAAGATAACAGAATTATGTCATCTGCATACATAAGGCAATGGATAGGCTTATCATTGACGTACATTCACACCCTGATATATAATAAATGGATCACCAACGACAATATATACTGAACCGCAAAAGAAACGTTGCAGTAATTAGAGGCAAAAATGATTCAGAATAAATGGCATATTTTTTTATTTAATTGAAGTATAAAATTCATTGTTATTGCACAGATTCACATCCTTTCAGTTCACTCACTGTTCATTGATAATGTTTTTCACCACTACATCACAAGACCGATCAATACAGGTCACCACTCAGTAGCGTGTGTGTCCTCCATTGGCGTTGATTACGGCCCGACATCTCTTGTACATGGAATGAATCAGACGATTGATAAAGTTCATAGGAATCCTAGCCCACACCTGTAGAAAAGATGCCTGAAGTTCCACAGCAGTTGTAGGACTTGGACGGACGTCATTAAGTTTTCTCTGAATCTCGTCCCACAGATGTTCAATTGGGTTTAAGTCGGGACGAAGAGCGGGCCAAGGCATTACTGTAATGTTGTTCTGCTGTAGAAAGTCCCTTGTAGCTCTTGCAGAATGCGCACGTGCATTGTCATGCTGGAAAGTGTGGTCTTGGTGGCGTGCAAAATGTGGCACAACATGCGGTCGTAGAACTTGATCGGTATAACGGGCTGCATTAACACCATTTCCTCTACCTGGACCCAGATTTTGGAATACAACAGGCCCTAATTTCTGGTTCAAGCCGATTCCACCCCATACCATAATGCTTGGGCCTCCCCATACATGTGTTTCCATCATGCAGTTATCAGCATACCTTTCGCCCGGTCTTCGCCCTGCCATCTGCATTTGAAATGCAGTAACGGCTTTCGTCTGAAAAGATAACCGTTCTCCACTGCTGATGTCGCCAATTTTGACGATGGGTGGCCCACCGTAGTCGTTCACGGCGATGACGTGGTGCGAGGATAGGACCCCTAGCAGGACGACGACATCTCAGGTTACGGGACTTCAATCGGCGCCGGACTGTATCATCGCTAATTGGTCTCTGGTTAATGCCTATTGTCTGCCGAGCAGTATGGGTTGCGCAGAGGAACCGGTTATGGAGATGCTGTCTCAAGATATAGCGATCCTGACGCTCTGTTGTCACTCTGGGGCGACCACTACGTGTGCGGTCATTTGTGCTGTTTGTTGCATTGTGGCGTTCGCGTAGACGTTGGATAGTGCGTACATTGCAGTTAAATGCATTTGCAACGACTTGAGGCCGCTGTCCAGCATTCAAACGTCCAATTGCCTGTTCTCTTTGTAGTGGGTTCAGTCGTGGCATCAGTACTGCATCAAACAGATAATGATGACACAAACACTTCGTACGTCTTAATACCCTTAATGAAGCACGGATTCAGCGTGCATATCATCATCATGAAATTTAACTTCGGAACGTGTCCCACGGGCCCAGCACAACAAAAATTAGGACGACCGATTTAATGAACGCGGTCAGCCGTAACAGAGATTTAAATGCGATTGTAGCATGATTTAAAGGTAAAATACCTTAACCAAAATGAATCAATAAATTTTGTCAAAATATTTCAAAATTTTAGTTTTCGGAAAATACGACGTTTCTTTTGCGGTTCAGTGTACATACCGTACTTGAGTGAGGAGGAAGTGGTCAACGCGTCTAACAAGTATGAATAAAGCGTACATACCGTACTTGAGTGAGGAGTAAGTCCACGACGCGTCTAACAAGTATGAATGAAGCGTACATACCGTACTTGAGTGAGGAGGAAGTGGTCGACGCGTCTAACAAGTATGAATGAAGCGTACATCCCGTACTTCAGTGAGGAGGAAGTCATCGACGCGTCTAACAAGTATGAATAAAGCGTACATACCGTACTTGAGTGAGGAGGAAGTGGTCGACGCGTCTAACAAGTATGAATAAATCGTACATACCGTACTTCAGTGGGAGGAAGTCATCGACACGTCTAACAAGTATGAATAAAGCGTACACATCGTACTTCAGTGAGGAGGAAGTCATCGACACGTCTAACATGTATGAATAAATCGTACATACCGTACTTGAGTGAGGAGGAAGTGGTCGACGCGTCTAACAAGTATGAATAAAGCGTACATACCGTACTTGAGTGAGGAGGAAGTCATAGACGCGTCTAGCAAGTATGAATAAAGAGTACATACCGTACTTCAGTGAGGAGGAGGTGGTCGACGCGTCTAACAAGTAAGAATTAAGCGTACATACCGTACTTCAGTGAAAAGGAAGTCATCGACACGTCGAACAAGTATGAATAAAGAGTACACACCGTACTTCAGTGAAGAGGAAGTCATCGACACGTCTAGCAAGTATGAATAAAGAGTACATACCGTACTTCAGTGAGGAGGAGGTGGTCGACGCGTCTAACAAGTATGAATAAAGCGTACATACCGTACTTGAGTGAGGAGGAAGTCATCGACGCGTCTAACAAGTATGAATAAAGCG
>MJUT01048708.1:31439-42979 GCA_002080005.1 Gigantidas platifrons
CAATGTATAGGAATTTGTGAAGAGGGAACAGAAAATCTCTTGGATGCTGTGACAGGCCTCAGTGGAAGTGGGCCTGCATATGTGAGTAGTATTATATGTGTAGGAACTATGTACAGTTGAACTTGGTTGTGTCAAAGGTCAAAGTTCAACAGATTGAGGATTTTACTTTTGACATATCAGATATTATTTTGATAAAAAAAAAAAATCTCCTTTTTATACATGTATATTCAAAAATATTATATTTTTATAAATTCAATTATTTTTATTAAAAAAAATTCAGTCCATGATTTCTTTTACTAAAATTCTTAATTTATCTTATTTATGCATTCAAAAATACTTTATTTTCACTAATTCAATTATTTTCTTTTATCTGTACAAGATCAATATATAGTTAATGATGTTAAAAACTCAGAAATTTCAGAGTATAAATTCTGTAGAAAAATACTAAGAACAAACCCAAGGAAATGGCTGTCTGACATGTATATAAATACCAACATTCGTGTAGGAAAATCTGTGAGAAATGAAACTTAACACATTTTTTCTGTAGTTAAACTCAAGTATGTGATTTTTTTTCCAATAACATGTATTAACATTGATAAATTTTCTAGTTAGTTACAAAAAAATTGTCTGGGAAATTCTAGAGTTACTTCCCTTAAAAATTCTATTAACCAAACAGTACTAGGTTTACTGTGATATTTATTCTTAAATGATAGTCATAAAAAAATTAGTATCTTTTTTTTGGTGAATTTTAATATGCATTTATTAGTGTGACCGATTACTGCAATAATGACTATGTTGAGACTGATCTTCTAGAGTTATTTCCCTTTATCAAATTTCTATACAAGAGACAAATAATCATTTTTTTATGTCTCTGTCTTAATATTATTCTTTCTTGATGGTCTTTAAAGATTTAATTTCTATTTGGCAATTTTAATATGAATAATTAACATATCAATACACTTTTGTTACATTATTGAGACTGAAATTCTAGAGTTGCATCCCTTTTATTTCTAATGAGCACCCAAACTGATATTATCTTTGTCAATATTTCAACAGTATTGTTTGACAATATGAGGTATTTTACTTTACATGATATAAATATGAATTTTAATATACAGTTAAACTTCCCAATGTGGTCACCTCTATTAAGCAGTCAATTTTAATTTTTCTTGTCCTGTCAGAAAATTTCATATGAATTGATCTCTTTTTTAAGAGGTCACTTGTCTTATAAGACCACTTTTCTTTGTTCAAAATCTGCCCACTTAATACTGGTTTAAGTTTACATTGATTAACTATCTTTTGTTTATTATTATTAAGGCATTTGCTGCCATAGAATCATTAGCAGATGGTGGTGTAAAGATGGGATTGCCGAGAGATTTATCTATAAAATTAGCTGCTCAGACTTTGCTGGTATGTATTATTAAAACTTCACACTAAAATTAGTAGATTCTATAATGGCACTATTACAGGGTTACGGTTAGGATTATGGTGTTTAACGCCACTTTCAACAATATTTCAAGTATATCGTCGGGGTCAGACTTATTGAAGGTGGAAACCGAAATACCTAAAGAAAACCACCGACCTGACTTTATCTCATAATGGCACTCTTACAAATATACTATTTGTAAGTTTCCAACTTTGATTCTAAAATGATATGTTTTACATGAGTTATTTCCCTTTAGTTGGGCAAAAGTGTCCTCTTTCATGCATTGTCCAATGAAAATAACATATATTTTTCCCAAAATCTGTTCAAAATTATAATGTGACAACTTTTGAATATTAAAGTAATAAAATTATTCTCTGATTTTTGTAAAGGTTCAAATATCTACAAATTATGAGAAAATTATACTCAAATTTGTTGTGCTTTCCATTAGTCTTGGTAGACCAGGTACCATTTTGACTGTCGCAAGGGAAATACCTCATATAAAAGATATACGAGTATATTTTAGAATGAAATCAGCACAAGGTCTATTGTGGTTCAGTTATCAATACAATAAGTGCATACATGTGCATTTTTTTTATGTAAAATTCAAGTTCGTACCTTTGAATTTGCAGTCCTTTTCAATATTTGTTCTAACCACATTGTTGATGTAATGGTGAGCGCCTCGAGTGTGGTAGATCATGGGTTCGAGTCTCGGTCAGGTCAAATCAAAGACTATAAAATTGGTATTTGTTGTTTTACGCTATGCATGCAGCATTAAGGAGTAAGAGCTGAGTAAAGACTGGTTGGCTTGAAATCAGTTTAATGTGTCAGAGTGGGGCAAAATGTCTACTCGCGGACTGTTGTTTCAGTGAGCTAGCACTATAAATATCCAACTCCGCTTGTTGGTCTAGAACCAAACGGACGTCATCATTTCATTGATTGTAATTTGTTCTTGCTATGATACAGCTGAAAAATTACTCATTTGGCGTTAAGCAATAATCATTCACTCAGTTTTCAAAATTACTCTTTTGAATTTACTGGCCCGAAGACTTCAAAATTAGAATATTTATATAGATTCTATTGCAAAAATTTGGCAAAAGTCACTGGTCCAAATCAATTTTCACTGGCCGTGGGCCACCGGACCACTGCTAAATTCGATGACTCCCTCACTCACTCACTCACTCAATCTTAGTTCTGGACATATATGTGTGAAATATGTTTGACAATATTTATTGATGTGATATTGCCTACAGGAATAGTTGGTCCGATCTTGAAATTTAGGGTAAAGATCATGTGCTGAATGTTTGGTAGTTTCTGCCATTGTACAGGGTAACCTGTCTAAACTGAACCTCCCTGTGACCAATTTTCATGTTTGGAATAAACAGGTGTTAGATTTATACAGGTTATTAGCAAAGATTTCCTATATTGGAACTGTATTGAGAGTTAGGTTTACCCAGGATTCTCCTTACTTTAAAGCCCCTTTCAGATTCGTCTGTACGTTATTTATGTGTGTTTGGCCATAATGGTGTCATACATTATTGTGTCTTGTTTTTGTTTTAGTTTTCTTCATCTTGTTGCCAGTTTTCTCTGGATTGTTCATTTTTGGTTGCCCATTCGGTATTCTCTAACATTTATTTAGTTGTTATTGAATAAGAATCTACAAAATTTATTACATCTATCTTTTATTATAGGGAGCAGCCAAAATGGTGCTAGAAACAGGAAAACATCCAGGACAGCTGAAAGATGAAGTTTGCTCACCAGGTGGCACCACTATTTCTGCCATGCATTCATTGGAAAAAGCTGGATTCAGAGGTTGTTTAATAGATGCTGTGGAAATAGCGACATTAAAAGCCAAAGAACTTGGATCTAAAAATCAATGATACGATATCTCTTTACATAAACTATTTGTTTTAAATGCTTAAAACTAGCGAGCACATTCAAACCTGTCTTATGTGACCTTCTAAAAGGAATATTGAAACAACATTATACAAGAGAAATGGTTACTATATACAGGTTTAATTGATATAAAGTGCACTGTGAAGGGAATTTAAAGTTGAGGTCACATAGTACAAGTTAGTCCTTTATAGAGGTGTCACATAAAGCAGGTTTAATTGTACATGTACTTAATTCAGATTTGTGGTAAACATTAATGCTTATGCAACCATTGCTATAGCGATCAATTTGATTTGATGATGTCCTGTATAAAATATGTGATTTACTTGTTGAAGCATCTTGCGCAACCACACGTTTAAATTGCAGTTGACAGGATTTTTTTAGTTGTTGTCTTAAGTTTAAAGTGCTGTATTTAAATATACATGTACATGTGAATATTTGCAATGGTAAATTCAAGGATTGATGTCACAGATATTTAATCATGTGCCATATTAAAGTTCACAAGACTTATTTATCAGTTTTGGAACTTTTTTTTACTAGGGCATAGTTTCATGTAACACCTACTGACTGGTAGAAGGGAGACAAGTACGCTATTTAAGAAATAAATCATGGAAGCCAGAATGTGTTTTGAGTTTTACATGTGTTTGCGGATATTAGTATTTACTCTTTTACTAATATTACATTCTAGCTTTCATGAATTATTTCGATTCTGATATGTCTAAGAGTACAAATATGGTAGTATGCTTTGATTGGAAGATGGTAATTTATATTTACGTTTGCGGACAATGTCACACACAATTTATGCCACCAAATTCGTCATATTAGAATTATTTTTATCCAAATAGTATTATGGACATCTTTTAAGAAATCCCAAACAAAAGTAGAAATGTTGATGATGACCCTATCTTGCTATCACAAGTAAAACCCACTACCCAGTCATTCTGAGGTTCTGTCAGACAGTGGCTAAAGTCTGATAGATTCCGTGTTATTCCCATGAATTATTGTTGGTACAATGTTTTAAAATTTTTTGTTGTGTTGGAGCTAAGTATTACCTTATCTCTCATTTAAAAATAAAATGCATTACATGTTTTATGTGATATTGTGATTCACTAGTGTTATCGAGATTGGATGCCTGGTGAGAGAGCCAGTATTATTGATCAATATATTTTTTTTATTATCATTTTAAGTTGAAACCCATATGGGATACCCAAGATAATTAGACGAAAAAAAAAAAAAAAAAAAAAACAATTGAATTTGCTATATTTGTATTGGTATATTTAATATATATTTTGTGTTGTTTATATATTTTAAACAATTTTCAAGGTCAATTTTTTGTTAGAAAGTTAGAAAGCATTTTTTATATTTAATTTGGACATTTTTTTTAAGATTGTCATTCCAAAAAAAATGGTGACCTGTTAAATGACCAAATTGACATAATGGTTAGCCAGAGACATTCTTATACAACATATGTTCTTATTTTACATTGTGCAAGCCCAAAATTTTTAAGATATACATTGCTGGTTTTTTAGCTCACCTTGCCAAAGTCAATGTGAGCTATTGCCATCACTTGGCGTCCGTCGTCCGTTAACTTTTCACATTTTAATCTTCTGCTCTGAAACCCCTTAGCCAAATGAATTGAAACTTGGTAGGAAGCATCTATGGAAGGTCCTCTATAATGATTGCTCATTTCGTCCCGATCCATTAACAAACATGGCCGCCACAAGTAATTCTTGTTTCTGATTGGCCTATTTTAAAAAATCTTCTCCTCTGAAACTACTGATCCAAATGAATTGAAACTTGGTAGGAAGCATCTATGGAAGGTCCTCTATAAAGATTGCTCATTTCGTCCCGATCCATTGACAAACATGGCCGCCACATGCAATTCATTTTTATGATTGTATGCTTTCTAAACAAATCTGTTTTCTGTGGAAAGAAAGATAACTCCAGTTTATTCTGTGGAAAGATTTAGATTTAATTTACTTCAGTATAATACAGTTAAAATGAATCTGTATAAAAAAAATGTGACCGAGATACCATACCCACCCTAAACCATATATATTTATGATCAGGGTGACTAGGCAAATTAAATGCATTATAGCTCAGGCCCTGGGGGTCATACCCCACCCCCTACCTGAAGTGAACTTTTGAATGGTTGAGATCCCCACCCCTAAACCATATATATTTATGATCAGGGTGACTAGGCAAATTAAATGCCTTATAGCTCAGGCCCCAGGGGGTCTTACCCCACCCCCTACCTGAAGTGAACTTTTTAATAGTTGAGATCCCCACCCCTAAGCCATATATATTTATGATCAGGGTGACTAGACAAATTTAAATACCTTATAGCTCAGGCCCCGGGGGTCATACCCCATCCCCTACCTGAGGTGAACTTTTTAATGGTTGAGATCCCCTCCCCAAATCATATATATTTATGATCGGGGTGAATAGATAAATTAATTGCCCCAAGAGTTGAGGCCCGAGGTCACCCCCATCCCCTACCGGAAGTTTTTTTTATAGCCGAGTATAATACAAGATCAAATGATTTTGACTTGCAACTCGTTTTAGTTAGTAATGTCCGAAGGGACAAGTTAAAAAAATGTTAATGTAGAGGCCTGTGGGAAGCACCTATAGGCTAAGGAATGTTCTGTATTAAGTTTCTTCAGAGCAGAATGCAAGGTGAGCGACACAGGCTCAGCCCAGTGCTGAGCCTCTAGTTTTTTTCATTGTAAATATCTCTCTATAAGTGGTAATATTATGAAACATTTTTGTATAAAAAAAAAACCAACAAAAAAAAACTTGAACATCCATTACAATTGTGAAATAAGGCATCAACAGAAATATTGAAAGACTGAAAGAGTTCTAGGGTTTAGACCCTCTTTTTTTTACTGACAAATTTTTAAAAGGTACAAAGGACAAAAAGAAAAATTATGCCACCAATTAGCCTGGATCCCCTTTACTTTTTTTATAAGAACACTTCTTTTGAAAAATTCCTGGATCCACCACACCTGAATATATTCTGTACAATGAAACCTGCCCTGAAGGACCACTCCTGCACCACAGAAGAAAAAAAAAAGGGGGGGGAGTTCAAAAGACGTTTTATAAAGTTGTTTTATATTATATACAGTACTGTATGAAAAGTTGTGACATTTTCATTTTGTCTCACAACAGTCTGGTCTCTCTAGAGTAGTATTAATGTTATTTCAACTTTCGTTTTAAAAATTACAGAAATCCTTTAAAATGAAGAAATCCTTAATTCCAGATACACCATGAAGTTGAACAACAAAACATTTGTTCCAAAATCAGAATAATTTGGAAAATGAGTCAATTTTGTTGTTGAAATATTGTTTTTATTTCTGTTAAAAATGTACTCCTACAATCAGCATAGTAGATAAATGAAATATATCAGATCTTCAATGTCAACGACACTTGCATTTCATTTTGTTGTATTTTTCGTTGAATTTTGTAATATAAAATAAAAATCAAATGAAATTATACACAAGTTATTGTTTGCCGGAATACATAGAATGACTTTCAACTAGTTATATTTTTCTGGACATGTTTTTGTTCTGGTAAAAAGTGAATAAATTGATGGTTTATGGTTTATGGTGTTTAACGCCACTTTCAAAAATATTTCAGTTATATCGTAGCAGTCAGTTTTATTGGTGGAGGAAACCAGAGTATCCGGAGAAAACCACTGACGTAGCAAGTCACTGACAAACTTTATCATAGTGATAGTGTATTTAGTATGCAATGTCTGAAATGTGCGTTATTGCCTGGTGATTAAACAGCAACATGCCACTCTTGAAAATGGCATAAGCGACCACACTCTTTTAAGGCTTACGAAATCTCCATAGTTCTACATTTTCCGCTTCGATATTGACTATATATCATATTTTATGTAATGCATATGTAATGTTTGTCATTTTACTTGCTTTTCATTGTTAAGTAATATGCTAAACAGTATTTTAATCATAACTCCACCATCTAATCAATGCATATGTTATCTGTTATTAATTTATATCATACAAATGCTGCAGCAGACTGCCGGACACTGCTAGGTCACCCCGTGCAGGCAGGTCTGTTGCTGCAGCAGACTGCTAGGCCGCCCCGTGCAGGCAGATCTGCTGCTGCAGCAGACTGCCGGACACTGCTAGGCCGTCCCGTGCAGACAGATCTGCTGCTGCAGCAGACTGCCGGATACTGCTAGGCCACCCCGTGCAGGCAGATCTGCAGCAGATTTCCGGACACTGCTAGGCCACCCTGTGCAGGCAGATCTGCTGCTGCAGCAGACTGCCAGACACTGTTAGGCCGCCCCGTGCAGGCAGATCTGCTGCTGCAGCAGACTGCCGGACACTGCTAGGCCGCCTCGTGCAGTCAGATCTGCTGCTGTAGCAGACTGCCGGACACTGCTAGGCCACCCTGTGCAGACAGATCTGCTGCTGTAGCAGACTGCCGGACACTGCTAGGCCGCCCCGTGCAGGCAGATCTGCTGCTGTAGCAGACTGCCGGACACTGCTAGGCCGCCCTGTGCAGGCAGATCTGCTGCAGCTTGGCTTGGCTTGGTAGTCTGCTACACGGGTGCTCGCCCTGTAGTCTGCTACACAGCTGCTTGCCCTGTAGACTGCATCAGAGAAAAATTACAATTTATTCTATTCCGGATTTGATTCTAAAATTACATGTTGCTTGCCCATGGTCGATGGTTCTCTGACTTCTTCCACCACTAAAAAGCCATGATATAGCTGAAATATTGTTGAAAGTGGCATTAAACACCAAAATCAATCAATCAACCTACCCAAGAAAACTGACAATACACTACAATCAGCCTTATTTAAAGTCAGAGATAATCAAACAATTATAACACAAGCTCTAGTTACCTTTTAAATCAGACATAAGAATATATCTGAAAACTGACCTTATGCAAAATTTATTAGAGTAGTTTCAAAATTGTTTTTTAATTCAATTGCAAATTTAAATAAAAAAAAAAGATTTTGAAAGGTGATTGGTTGAGAAAATAAAATAACTAATATGTTCTATCTACACATTAAGTTGGGAGTTAAGTAAACAGCATGGCCTTGTAGGTGTCTAAGTTAATAATACAAATTGTTCACACCACGATATAGCTGAAATATTGCTAATGTTGGCATTAAACACCAATCAATCATTCAGTAAACATCACATCAACAAATATTTGATTTAAGCCTCAGCATTTTGTTTACAATTTAAAGTACTGGTTCACTGCATAGATATAACCTTTGTCAGGGAACCCGTCTAGATTCCAGAGCAGCCATGAAATACTCAGTTTTATTGAGTTAAGTGCAGTATAACAATGGTTTTAAGATATAAATTTCATAACATACAATGCTTGAAATTCATCCGTATATCCATATTTTGCTTTGATTTTAAAGGAATATGAACATTCTTACAATTCTCCTTGCTCTGCTCTGTACTAGACCAACATGTTTAGTTGGATCTCTATAGTGCTATCTCACTGAAACAACAGACTGCAGGTAGACATGTTGCTCCCCTCAGACATATTATCCTGATTCCGAGCCAATCAGTTTTTGCTATTACTCCATAAAGCTGCGTCTTTAGAGGAGAAGGAGCAAGTACAAATTTGAGTCTTTAGTTTGACACAACCGGGGCCACAACCCATGATCTTCCACGCACAAAGCGAATACGCTCCACTGATGCGGTTCAACTGTTTTGAACACGTACACACATGTTAGTAATGATATAGCAGTCAATTGAATAATAACATGTAAATCAAACCAACATACCATTATAGTAATAGAGGTCCCCTAAAACCAACATACCATTATAGTAATAGAGGTCCCCTAAAAGTACAAGGAAACCTGTGTAAACCAACCATCATTAGGACCAATTTTTGTGTTCGGAATAGACAGGTGTTCTATTTATGAAGGTTAATTAACAAAGATTTCCTAGTTTGGGACTTCATCTAAAGTTCAGTTTAGGACCAATTTTTGTGTTCGGAATAGACAGGTGTTCTATTTATGAAGGTTAATTAACAAAGATTTCCTAGTTTGGGACTTCATCTAAAGTTCAGTTTATACAGGATTCTGCTTTATTCAGGGTTTTGTTTAAACAGATTGCACTGTATTTTGCAATCCAGGTGGTTTGGTTTATTTTGCAATGTATTTCGCAATCCATGTGGTTTGGTTTATGGTACTTAACGACACTTTCAACAATATTTCAGCCATATCATGGCAGTCAGTTTTATTAGTGAAGGAAACCAGAGTATCAGGAGAAAACCACTGACCTGTCACAAGTCATTGACAAACTTTATCACATAATGTTCACAATCCATTATCTAATGGTATAAAAATATATTGAAGAAGTTAGAAGATAATTTTTATTCTACAGACAAATAATCTGGCACTACATTTCAATCAACAAGACAGAAATGTCCCTATCACAGCATTGATAACAATCTTTAAAATAGTATTTGATTCATAAATAAGTATTTAATTTCTGTACATAATTTTCACAATTAAATGTATATCAATTTTCTTTCTATTCTTATTATGTATGTGAGCATTGATTATCATCAAATACCATATACTTTTTGTATATTTTAAGAATTGAAGACGACCCACAATTTTTTTTTAAGCTCAAATTTCGTCATGTTATATTTTTTAAATTAGATTTTCAATACATAAAAATGTTTAATTTTTAATGAAATGGCCATCTTAACTGAAAAAAAAATGAAATGGTCATCTTTACTGAAACAAAATTATCTATCTATTTAAGATTGTATATAATTTCTTTCTTCCTTTAAATGTTTTTTTCTTAGATGTGTGATAATTATAAAATTTGATTAAATAACTTATATTAATCTTTTCAAGTATGATTGTTTTAATGACATGACCATTTTTATTGAGTACAAAATTATTTATTTAATGACGATTGCTTATATTTCCTTTTTTAACATTTTATTTAGCTTAGTGAAAATTATGAAACATGATTAACTAACCTTTTTTTTAATTTCTATTTAAAATATTTTTTAAAGCTTTATTATACACCCTGTAATTTATATCTACCTCAATAAATATTAAAACTAAATAATAAAATATATATTCCAAAAAAAAAATATCATATTTAAAATGTCTTATCATCAACTAACCTAGCTTTTTTCTCTCTTTTATATCAAATGTCAATTTATCATAAATACCAGTTTTTGTAAACCTGTAAAATTTTCAAAAATCCAATAGTTTCAAAAATGTAACATATTAAATTTGGTATAATAAAAATATAAGAAAATATTCACAACCAATCTCTGTTATTGAGAATAACATCACAACCATATAATACATGAGCAAGGATTTTCTTCAGTGCTCATGCTTAAAATGCATGTTTTAATTTAAATCTATGGACGGAATCCTTGTATGAAAAAAAAGGGGAAAAAAAAAGATGTGACAAAAAGAGAGATAATAATCCCAAATTATCTCCCTTTAACATTATAGAATTTTTTTTATTCATACTGATTACCTGAGAAATATATCAATAGGGATATGATTTCAAAGATAACTCCCTTATAAATTTTGTAAGGTGCGACCATACATTACATGTTTTGGAATAAAAAAAAAGATCTAACCTAATTGGGTGGGGTGGGGGGCATGTTATATCAATTTGCATTGTTTGAATGACATGTTTGTTAATAAAAGTTCAGAATCTAGGAGAAGTCCTGTTGTCACTTTAATTTTTCTTGAAAAGTACATGTGCACTATTACAAGGAAAGAAATGATATAACAAAAAAAATTAACACAGATTGGAACAAAGTGGACGGATTATTACATAAAAAATGTATAAATATTCAAACAAATGTATAGATATTGTTTCTCTATATTACATATCACCGTATTGAACAGCAATAACAAAATTTAGCAGTTGTGGTACAGAAAAACAATCACAAAAAATAGTGGAACTCGTTATCTTAAATTAATAATTCTGGAATGTATTAAAAAAAACTACTTATGTCATTTCAACATATATATAATTTATCAATTACAACCATGCATAAATAATTCTATATTAAGAAGATTGACTAGTGTCTAGATTTCTGGGCAAAATATAAAAACACCATGAAAAAAAACTACCATCATGCATCTGGTTATATAACTTCCTGTTGTAATTTACAACTTCAGTAAATCACATGTGTTGATGTTAATTTTAACTTGTTTAGTAGATTCAGATCAAACAATTTAAT
>MJUT01048708.1:62203-84634 GCA_002080005.1 Gigantidas platifrons
AAAAACAAGCTTTAACAACAATAAACCCTGTGACAATAGGCCAAGTATAGATTACCACAAAAAACAAGCTTTAACAACAATAAACCCTGTGACAATAGGCCAAGTATAGATTACCACAAAAAACAAGCATTAACAACAATAAACCCTGTGACAATAGGCCAAGTATAGATTACCACCAAAAAACAAGCTTTAACAACAATAAACCCTGTGACAATAGGCCAAGTATAGATTACCACAAAAAACAAGCTTTAACAACAATAAACCCTGTGACAATAGGCCAAGTATAGATTACCACCAAAAACAAGCTTTAACAACAATAAACCCTGTGACAATAGGCCAAGTATAAATTACCACAAAAAACAAGCTTTAACAACAATAAACCCTGTGACAATAGGCCAAGTATAGATTACCACCAAAAAACAAGCTTTAACAACAATAAACCCTGTGACAATAGGCCAAGTATAGATTACCACCAAAAACAAGCTTTAACAACAATAAACCCTGTGACAATAGGCCAAGTATAGATTACCACAAAAAACAAACCTGTTTTTTTTATTTTTGTTGGGGTTTTTCTGGGATTTTATATTTATAAAGATTTCCCTTGTTTTTATGATGAGTGAATCCTTCATTTTCAATTTTTATGAAATATGGGTCAAATTTGGTAATTACCGCAACCATTCCTTCAGATATAATAAAAATAAAACACTAACCTTTTTTAACCTCAGCTTTCACTTCCTCCTTTTTCTCCTCTTGTACTGATGGTAAAGTTTCCACGGTTTTCGTTCTCTCTGTGTCTGTCTCAGAGTCACTGCTAGATGAACTGGTACCACTTGTCCCACTGCTCTTCACTACATTTTCTGTGATTGATGATAATCTCTCCTTCTGTTGTTCAGTTTCCTTTTTCACTTTTTCATTGTCAGTTTCAGTTTCAGTTTCAGTTTCAGTTTCAGAGCTTGAACTTTCATCTTCTCTTCTCTTTGTTTCAACAATTGGTACAAGAGGTTGTGGAGGAGTGCTGACTTTTTTGGGAACTTTCTCGTTGTCAGTTTCTGTTTCACTATCAGAGCTGCTTGAGCTTGAAGATTCTCTCTCCTCTTTGTTAACTTTTGGTTCCACTTTGACAGGACTTGTTTTTACCGCTGAACTTGTTACTTTTCTATCAGTATCTGTATCAGTTTCTGATTCACTACTTGAACTTGAGCTTGAAACTGCTGCTGACCTTGGGGGAGTGACTTTAGCAGGTGATGGAGTTCTGGGAGGAGTTAATTGTTTTGTAACTTTAGCAGTGTCTGTGTCAGAATCACTGCTACTAGAGCTATCAGAACTGCTGGAACTACTTCCTTTTATAGGAGATGGCACACGGTGGGCAGCGGAGACTGAACTTTTAGTTTTTTTATCAGCATCCGTGTCCATTTCCGACTCTCTACTAGAACTTGAGCTTGAAACTGCTGCTGACCTTGGGGGAGTGACTTTAGCAGGTGATGGAGTTCTGGGAGGAGTTAATTGTTTTGTAACTTTAGCAGTGTCTGTGTCAGAATCACTGCTACTAGAGCTACTAGAACTGCTGGAACTACTTCCTTTTATAGGAGATGGCACACGGTGGGCAGCGGACACTGAACTTTTAGTTTTTTTATCAGCATCCGTGTCCGTTCCCGACTCTCTACTAGAACTTGAAGTTGCTGTTGACCTTGGTGGTGTGACCTTTGCAGGGGATTGGGTTGGAGAATTTTTTTCTTCAGTGGCTGCTGATTTTTTGGAGGACTCGTCTCTTTCTGATTCACTACTTGATGAACTACTGCTGCTAGATCTGGCATGCCTAGTCTGATCTTGTTTGATTGACTTCAGTGCTTCAAGTCTTTCTTCCTCATATATTCTAGAATAACTTACAGGCTCAGGAACATAATCCATGTCTGGTGTAGAGCTAATATGAGCCGTTTCTTTCCTTTTAGCATAAGCCTCCCGTCTCTGAATTTCTTCTTGTTCCCTCTTTCTCTTTTCTTCTGTCCTCCTTTTTGTCTCTTCCTCAGCCCATCTTCTTTGTTCTTCTTCCCTTTTTTGTTCATGACTGCTTTTCCTAAATTCTTCCTCCCGTTTCCTTTTTTCTTCCTCTTGTCTCCTTTCTTCTTCTCCTCTTCTAACTTCAACCCTCCTTTGTTCTTCCTCTAGTTTCCTTTTCTCTTCCTCCTGTTTCCTTTTTTCTTCCTCTCGTTTCATTTCTTCCTCCCTTCTAATTTCAGCCTTTCTTTGTTCTTCCTGTCGTCTCCTTTCTTCTTCCCTTCTAACTGCAAGCCTTCGTTGTTCCTCCTCACGTTTCCTTTCATCTTCCTCTAGTTTTTCACTATATTTTTTAACATTGTCCTCACTATCAGATGAGGAAGATGAAGATGAAGATGACGAGGATTTCCTCCTCGCAGACTTTTGCTTAGGTTCAGTGTCCACACTAACGTGAGCATCACTTATGGTCGATTCAGTTTTCGTCTCGTCTGTTGTTGTTTCAATAACTTCCGTTTTCTTTTGTCTGAAAAAATAAATAATAAATAAAGAATTGAATAAACAAATGAGCTGTCTGCTTACACTATCTTTTTTCTAATGATTTATTGGTAGAGGAAACCAGAATATCCAGAAACTAGAGGCTCCCAGGAGCCTGTAATTGCTCACCTGGCTCAATGCTGCTCTCATTAAAACATGTGAAAAAGGTTTGTATGTAAAACTAAGCACAGTTAAGTTTGGCTATTGCAGGGACTCTCCTTGTAGTTCCTTTGGGGCAAATATTGCTACCCAAATTCTATAAAGAACAACTGATAATCATGCCTCAACAGAACTCTTCATTTCAAGTCTTATGATATGTCACAAGCCTATGTTTACATTTAGTTCTATTTTTAGTAACAGTAGTCATTTTAGGGAAACTATCGCTACCTGAATCCTATAATAAACAATTGACATCACATCTCAACAGCATTTTCCATTTTGAGTCTTATGATATGTCACAAGCCTATGTTTGCATTCAGTTATGTTTTTAGTAATGGCGGCCATCTTGGTTGGGGGCCAATGTCGTCGGACATAATTCTGAAAGGGGACCACATAAGGACCATTCCACCAAGGTTTGGTCCAGATTGGCCAAGCAGTTTCAGGAGAAGATTTTTTAATTCATTGTTTGCTGAATTTTCTATTTTTAGTAACAGCGGCCAGGGTCGTCAAACACATTTCTGAAAGGGGACAACCTGAGGACCATTCCACCAAAGTTTGGTCCCAAATGGCCAAGTAGTTTTAGAGCAGAAGATTTTTATTTGATTTTTAGTAACGGCAGACATCTTGGTTGGTGGTCGGGTTCATTGGACACAATTCTGAAAGGGGACCACCAAAGGATCATTCCACCAAAGTTTGGTTCAAATTGGCCTAGTGGCTTCAGAGGAGTTGATTAAAATGTGAAAAGCTAACGGACGGGCAGACGCTCAGTGGTGACAATAGCTGACATGACCCAAGGGTCAGGTGAGCTAAAAACGGAATATATGTTAAACTACTCCTTGCCATGTAGCTGCAGTTAAAATTTGAGCTCATTTTGACTTATACTAAAGCAGCAATGGACAATTGAAGAAATTTCTATTTTTAGCAACAGCAGCCATCTTGAATGGAGGGCGGGTCTGTCGGACATAATTTTGAAAGGGATCCACCCAGGGACCATCCCTGCCCGGTTTGGTTTAATTTGGTTAAGCAGTTTCAAAGGAGAAGATTTAAATGTGATCTTTTATCAAACCAGAGGCTCTCAAGAGCCTGTATCGTTCACATGGTTATAAAAAGAACCAATTGGTTCTATGTAAAAACTATGTCATGCAGTGGTAGTCATCTTGGAATTTCGATCAACATAAAAAACACAAAGTTTGTAAAGGACCTTCAAATGATTGATGCACAGTTTAGGTACCGGTTCAATCAGTGCAATAGCTTCAGAGAAGAACATATTTCTGTATTTTCTCCATATAGTCCTGTGTTAATACTATGACATGTGGTGGCAGCCATCTCGAATTTCCGATCGGCATAAAAAACCCAAACTTTATAGAGGACCTTCAAATGATCCTTCCTGGACAGTTTGGTTTCAATTTTCCATGTGGTTTAAGAGAAAAAGCGTTTTGAAACATTTTTTCCCAAAGGGTCCAAAGTTAAACTAAGTCCTGCCGTAGCCGCCATTTTGAATTTCATATCGGAACAAAAAATGTACAATTTGTAGAGGACCATCCAATGAATGTTCATGTACAGTTTGGCTTTAATCATATTTGTAGTTTCTGAGAAGAAGGCATTTGAACATTTTCCCATAGGGTCCAATGTTAATCTATGTCCTGCGATGGCGGCCATCTTGGATTTTCCATCGACATAAAAAACATAAACTTGGTAGAGGACCTTCCAATGATCATTTCTGGGCAGTTTGGTTTCAATTGTCTAAGTGGTTTCAGAGAAGAATCGTTTTGAAACATTTTTCCCATAGGGTCCAATGTTAACTTAAGTTCTGTCGTAGATGCCATTTTGAATTTTATATCGGAACAAAAAACCTAAAGTTTGTAGAGCACAATTCAATGAACATTCATGTACAGTTTGGCTTTAATCATATTTGTAGTTTCTCAGAAAAAGGCATTTGAACATTTTCCCATAGGGTCCAATGTTAATCTATGTCCTGCGGTAACAGCCATCTTGCATTTCCGATCGGTATAAAAAACATAAAATTTGTAGAGGACCTTGCAATGATCATTCCTGGGCAGTTTGGTTTCAATTGTCTAAGTGGTTTCAGAGAAGAAGCGTTTTAAAACATTTTTCCCATAGGATCCAATGTTAAATTAAGTCCTGCCGTAGCCGCCATTTTGAATTTCATAGCGGAACAAAAAACCTAAGGTTTGTAGATGACCTTCCAATGAACATTCATGTACAGTTTGGCTTTAATCATATTTGTAGTTTATGAGAAGAAGGTATTTGAACATTTTCCCATAGGGTCCAAGGTTAATCTATGTCCTGTGGTGGCGGCCATCTTGGATTTCCGATCGACATAAAATTTGTAGAGGACCTTCCAATGATCATTCCTGGGCAGTCTGCTTTCAACTGTCAAAGTGGCTTCAGAGAAGAAGCGCTTTGAAACATTTTTCCCATAGGGTCCAATGTTAAACTAAGTCCTGCCGTAGTCACCATTTTGAATTTCATAGCGGAACAAAAAACCTAAAGTTTGTAGAGGATCATCCAATGAACATTCATGTACAGTTTGGCTTTAATCATATTTGTAGTTTCTGAGAAGAAGGCATTTGAACATTTTCCCATAGGGTCCAATGTTAATCTATGTCCTGTGGTGGCGGCCATCTTGGATTTCCGATCGGCATAAAATACATAAAATTTGTAGAGGACCTTCCAATGATCATTCCTGGGCAGTCTGGTTTCAACTGTCCAAGTGGTTTCAGAGAAGAAGCGTTTTGAAACATTTTTCCCATAAGATCCAATGTTAAACTAAGTCCTGCCGTAGCCACCATTTTGAATTTCATAGCCGAACAAAAAACCTAAAGTTTGTAGAGGACCATCCTATTAACATTCATGTACAGTTTGGCTTTAATTATATTTGTAGTTTCTGAGAAGAAGGCATTTGAACATTTTCCCATAGGGTCCAATGTTAATCTATGTCCTGTGGTGGCGGCCATCTTGGATTTCTGATCGGCATAAAATACATAAAATTTGTAGAGGACCATCCAATGATCATTCCTGGGCAGTCTGCTTTCAACTGTCAAAGTGGTTTCAGAGAAGAAGCGTTTTGAAAATTTTTCCTATAGGGTCCAATGTTAAACTAAGTCCTGCCGTAGCCGCCATTTTGAATTTCATAGCGGAACAAAAAAACTAAAGTTTGTAGAGGACCATCCAATGAACATTCATGTACAGTTTGACTTTAATCATATTTGTAGTTTCTGAGAAGAAGGCATTTGAACATTTTCCCATAGGGTCCAATGTTAATCTATGTCCTGCGGTGGCGGCCATCTTGGATTTCCAATTGGCATAAAAAACAGAAACTTGGTAAAGGACATTCCAATGATCATTCTTTTACAGTTTGGGTTCAGTCAGGTCATTAGTTTCAGAGAAGAAGATCTTTGAAATTTCAGCCAATCAGAGCATATTATTGGCCGTGGCAGCCATGTTGAATATCCGACTGGAACAAAAATCAGAAACTTTGTAGAGGACCATCCAAGGAACATTCCTGCTAAGTTTGGTTCCAATTGGCCAAGTGGTTTCATAGAAGAAGCTTTAAATGTGAAAAGTTTACAGACGACAGACGACGGACGCCAAGTGATGACAATATTGCACATGGACCTTTGGTCCAGGTGAACTAAATATGCCTAGTAGAAAATGATCATGCTGCAGCTGCAATTTAATCCTCAAAAAACAAAAAATATTGTATTTAGTAGAAGAGATAGGGAGCACACACCTGTATATTTTGGACTAAACGGAAAAAACATAGATGATATTTATAAAAAAAAAAGCATGCTCTCGTTTATTTTTACTTAGACAAGTTAAACATTTATTAGATAGATATTCCCTTATACGTATATATTTTGCATTTATTAGACCCGTCTTAGAAGATGGCGATGTAGTATGGGGTAACTGCACTAAAAAGGAATCAGATTTATTGGAAAGTGTACAAATAGAAGCTGGTCGAATTATAACCGGTCTTAGATGTAATTCATCTAGACAAAAACTATACCATGAATTGTGGTGGGAAACAATAGACGGAATAAACACAAACTGATATTATTTTATAAAATTCTAAATGGGTTAACACCTGCATACCTGTTGGTTCAACCATATCTACCTAGACAATCAGGATATAACTTAAGAAATGAAAATAATACATTCCATCCACCATTTTCCAGAACAAGTTCTTTAATATGATAGTTTTATCCCTTTCACTATAAGACTATGGAATACTTTGCCCCTCACTATTACTGAATCTCCAAGTTTAAATATCTTTAAAAATAGATTGACACACTTCTATAAAACTTGGGACACCAATGCTCATTATAATTTTGGAATAAGGAAGCTTAACATAATTCATTGTCAATTAAGAAATGAGGCTAGTAACCTGAAGGCACATTTATTTAATGATTTTTTATCTGACAATACTAACTGTCCAAACTGTAGTGGTTCATTAGAAGATAACAACCATTTTTTGCTTATCTGTCCTAAATTATAAACCTTAAGATTGATCTTATTAGATTCCATACAGACATTAATACCAAAACATAATAATATTGACATTAATATAGATTTATTATTACATGGAAATAGATCATTTTCATATGATCTAAATACATATATATTTCAAGCTGTACACAAGTGCATAATTGACACTCATCGTTTCATTTAAGATGCTTCTTTTTTCAATTGCACTCCTCCTATTATACATTTATTTTGCATCATTTTATTTTTTTCTTTAACTTATTGTATGTTTAACTATTTAAAATATTTAGAAAGTCTACAAATTTCACTTCACTAGTAAATTTATTATATATGAAATATTATTGGTGTTCACAATTACATGTATTCAAGGAACATAATTTATCATATATTATTGATATCATTGTTATATACTATTTTTTACTGAATATAAGCCTTGTACATGTAAAAGGAGAGATCTTGTATAGGCATAGCCTGTTGCTCAATCCTATTCATTTTTGTGAATAAAATATGTCTAAAACTAAAAAAAAACCAAAAAACTAAAATATGCCTAATTTGCATAATCTGTATAAATCGGCAGACAGAAAAATTTCACAGAAAAAAACCCAGAATATATGTTAAACTACTCCTTGTCATGTAGCTGCAGTTAAAATTTGAGCTAATTTTGACTTATACTAAAGCAGCAATGGACAATTGAAGAAATTTCTATTTTTAGTAACAGCAGCCATCTTGAATGGAGGGTGGGGCTGTCAGACACAATTTCGAAAGGGACCCACCCAGGGACCATCCCTGCCAGGTTTGGTTTAATTTGGCTCAGCGGTTTCAGAGGAAAAGATTTAAATGTGATCTTTTATCAAAATATGCCTAATTTGCATAATCAGTATAAATCGGCTGAAAGAAAAATTTCACAGAAAAATCCAGAATATATGTTAAACTACTCCTTGCCATGTAGCTGCAGTTAAAATATGAGATCATTTTGACTTATACTAAAGCAGCAATGGACAATTAAAATTTCATCCCCCCTTTTTTCTATTTTTAGCTTGGCAGCCATCTCGGATGGAAGTCGGGATCACCGGACATACTTTTGGAAGGGGGCCATCCAAGGACCATTCCACCAAAGTTTGGTTCAAATTGGCCCAGTGGCTTCAGAGGAGTTGATTAAAATGTGAAAAGTTAACAGACGGACGATGGACGACGGACACTCAGTGGTGACAATAGCTCACATGACCCTTTGAGTCAGGTGAGCTAAAAACCATAGATCTGTCACAAGTCACTGACAAACTTTATCAAATGATGTATCAAGTACACCTTGCTATGAGTGGGATTTCAGCTCACAACTTTAGCGATGATAAGCACTGATTGCATAGGTAGTTGTAAATCCAACTACCATAAGATCATGACTATGATGACCCACTGAAACAGTCTATTTCTAACTGCTTGGGATCATGGTAAAATGGTGATTAATTGTTGCTTAACACCAAGTGAACAACGTTTTTCAGCTATATCATTGCAAGAACAAGCTACATTTTGATGAAATGATAATGCTGAAAGCTTTGTATTAGGATAACAGGTTTAGTTAGACTTTTATTGTGCTAACTCACTGAAACAACAGTCCATGGGTAAATATGTAGCTCCACTCAGACACATCATCCTACCCACACTCGAAAATAAAAAATAAATAAAAATAATGATAAGATTATTTTATATTAACCCCCGTCCACAAAAATAAATCATTAAACAGTTTAACGTTATTGTCGAATCTGCATTATAACTTTATTTTATGTGTTTTAACCAAGTCAGATAGAGTAAATACTATAGCCATCTAACTTAGCACAGGGATCTTACTTGATACTGTCTCTACTCCTGGTACTAGAACTGCTACTATTACTGCTGTAGCTTGATCTACGTTGCTTCTTCTCTGAAATGACAAATACCAGTTTATAATTTAAAAAAAATTATGCAATTTATAGTAATGTTCGAACATAAAATAAATCAAACAGTGTTCAGATGTCCCCCTGTCGACATCCCCAACATGCTTGTTTTTAAGGATAATATGAGAATATTGAAATAGGTCTTTTGTACAAATTTCAGCTTACCCTTCACAAGCACCTGAGATTTTGGTGGGATCTGTGTTGCTAATATTCTTAATTTTCTGTGTTGTATAGTGTTTTTTTGTTTCGTTTGTCTTTGTCCTGTGTCTTGAGTATCCAATGTTGCCAGTGTCTCTGATTGTTTAACGTTTATTTCACTCAAAATCATAAAATTACAAGAAGAGTCTTCTAATAAGGCCAATGACATATTTCTAAAGATTCACAATGGTCATATTCTTGCTACAAACACAATATCATCCATGTATTCCATGACAGAATTACAACAACTGACTTCTTATAAATATAATGGCCTATTTTCTAATAGAATGAGAGAGTAATTGTTGTTTAACACCAAATCAGCAATTTTGAATTTATATCACAACGAGAATAAGTTTCAACAATATTTCAGTTATATCGTGGTAGTCAGTTTTATTGGTGGAGGAAACTGGAGTACCCAGAGAAAACTGTCAACCTGCCGAAAGTCACTTACTAACTGTATCACATAATGTTGCATCAAGTACACCTCACCTGAGCTAAGAATGTACATGTATAACCAAATTGCACATGCAATTGGCATCTATTTTCATCAATTAAAAGGTCAACTAACTTCTAGTTAATTTTGTTGACCTATAAGAAGACAGATAAGCTCAAAATGTTGGGTTTTTTTACCTTGTACTTTACGCTCCGTCCATTTTTTACTTTCTGGCTGTTCATCCTCATCTGAATGTCCTAAGACCTGAAAATACAATTACAATATTTAAATTTTCTGTTATTTAAAGATTCAAAGAACTGCTCAACTTTCCAGGGCACCTGAGTTTATCTCAAGTTTCTATTTGGTTCGTGTTCAATCTTTTCTGTGCAGTGTTTTGTAGATCATTGTTTGTTCTTTTGTCCATTTTTGTTTGCTTTAGCTATTGTATTGTCTGTTTTCTTCTTTGATTGACAGCTACTGGTTACACCTTTAAAATCTTCAACCCCTTTTCGTAATCTAATAACAGCAGAATCTGGACCCAACATTCTAGGAAAGTTGCATCTGAAAATCTAAGATGGAAAAAAAACATAACAAAGAGTAAGATCAAATATTGACTTCACCTTGACAGGAAGGTCAGATCTCTCACTGTCAGAGCCATCCTTTTTCACATCTTCGTCAGCTCTCAATCCATAAATTTTACTTTTATCATCTGGTTCTTTTCTTGGTGTTGGGGTGCTTGACCTTGAACTGGATGAACTTGAACTAGAAGAGCTTGACCGTGACCTTGTTTTCTTCCTTGGTTGTGGTGTTTGGGAACGTTCATCTTCTGATTCAAAGTCATCTTTGTATTTTTCTGAGAAAAAAAAATAAAGAATGCAAATTCAAATTTCTTGCTCATCAATAATAATTTGTGTTATTTGATACTGGTTTAAGTCAAGGTTCTTTTTATCATTTATGTTTGGTTTGGATTTTTTTTTTACATTTTTGTACTTCTCCCCCTTTACATATTGTTAAAATTCTCCATGCAGAGTACAAATGAAAATGACTAAGGACTACAATTCTATCAAACTTATAGATAAGAAATAATATTAAGAAGTTCTTTTTTTTTTCAAATGAATAAATTGAAGAAGAAAAAAAAAAAAAAAACACCCCCAAAAAGGGGAAAAAAATCGCTTTTAACCTTAAAAACTGTATTCATAGTCACAGCCATTTTTTCAAAGAGTGTGTTATTAACTTGGTATGAAATGTTGTTGTTGGCTTTTTTTTTTTTTACCAAAATCTATATAAGTTATTTTCTACTTGTGTGATCTTACATATTGTACACCAAACTGAAAAGTTACTAATAAAATACTGGTTAAAGAAATAATACTCACCTCATCTAAAGACATCATGTGTAATTCACCATCATTTATCTAGCTTTATACCACTTACCTTTATCCATACCAATGTCCATCACCCGTTCTCATCTTTGTAACTCACATTCCATATTCTGACCATCACCTTGACCTTGGCACTAGATTTAACAGGGTCTGCTGTTATAGACTTATCTTCAATGCCTCAATGTGACCTTGGATTTTATCAGGATCTTGTGTAATACAAATTTCGGTACATATATCTAACATCCCTGACCTTGACCTTGGATTTTAACAGGGTCTTGTGCAATACAAATTTCTGTACATATATCTAACATCCCTGACCTTGACCTTGGATTTTAACACCCATGACGTTGATCTTGGATTTTAACACCCATGACCTTGACCTTGGATTTTAACACCCATGACGTTGATCTTGGATTTTAACAGGGACTTAACTGTACAAATACTTGTCAATATAGTAACAGGAAACATCTAGGCTATTTTCAGACTTTTAATGCTGAGTTCAGATGTACTTTTCGAAAACGGATTGAAAGCGTTCACAAGTCGTTCGAGTTCTGTTGCATTTCGAAATCGTAATATTCAAAATTAATTACAATGTCGTGTGAATGCAATATGTTTTTTGAAACATTTTTTATAACATTTAAGTTTTGACGCCTGAAGCATAAAGGTTGGATTCCGAAATGTGATGACATGTGATTCTCAACCTTTTGTAAAAACAAATAGATAATTTAAGAAGGTAAGCTGAAACAAGATCTTCAGCAAGGCATTATATATTGTTATATATGTTGGGTACAGATCATAAAATCCCCCCCCTCTAAGACTTGTTTAAATATTAGATAAAAACCCATGGAAACATGGAAACGAAATGAAAGTAAATGTGTGAATATTTTTATTTATGCAGAGTCTACAAATAAACATGAATATATCTAAACATAATATACAATTGTTGATGCTTAACAACAGGGTCCAGAACAGTTGTCATTACAATAAACATCATATTAACAACAGGGCCCAGAACGGTCGTCATTACAAGAAACATCATATTAACAACAGGGCCCAGAACAGTCGTCATTACAATAAATATCATATTAACAACAGGGCCCAGAACGGTCGTTGTTACAATAAATATCATATTAACAACAGGGCCCAGAACGGTTGTCATTACAATAAACATCATATTAACAACAGGGCCCAGAACAGTCGTTGTTACAATAAACATCATATTAACAACAGGGCCCAGAACGGTCGTCATTACAATAAATATTATATTAACAACAGGGCCCAGAACAGTCGTTACAATAAATATCATATTAACAACAGGGTCCAGAACGGTCGTGGTTACAACAAATATCATATTAACAACAGGGCCCAGAACGGTCGTCATTACAATAAATATCATATTAACAACAGGGCCCAGAACAGTCGTTGTTACAATAAATATCATATTAACAGCAGGGTCCAGAACGGTCGTGGTTACAATAAATATCATATTAACAACAGGGCCCAGAACGGTCGTCATTACAATAAATATCATATTAACAACAGGGCCCAGAACGGTCGTCATTACAATAAATATCATATTAACAGCAGGGCCCAGAACGGTCGTCATTACAATAAATATCATATTAACAGGGCCCAGAACGGTCATCATTACAATAAACATCATATTAACAACAGGGCCCAGAACGGTCGTCATTACAATAAAAATCATATTAAATTTACTAATCTACTATTTCTTTTATCAGAAATATTGATTATTCTTATTATTGTAGACTTACTTCAAAATTGAGAAACATTCCTGGATTATCTCCCTTTACAAGTACTCAACATAAAATGACACCTAATGTACATAAGGGAGATAACCCAGGTTTCCTCTTTGAGATACTCAAAGGGATAAGGACATGACCCTTCTGAACCCACTTACAATGTCACACCAGACTTCCTGTAATTGTGCTATCTAGGTTTTAAGTACAAAACTCAACAATGAAGCAATCTATTTATAACTACTTAGCTGGAGGTAAAAGATATGTACATTTGAATTCATGTAAACCAAGATTTTTCTCTAAAAAATTTAGCTGAGCAAATTTTCCCAATAATATTTATCATATTAAGAAATATTTCAAAAAGTTAAAAAAAAAAAAAAAAAAAAAGAAAAGAAGAGATATTTCAATTAAAACACATTTACATTAATCTTGGCGTGTCCATTTATGTCACTGAAACACATTATAAGAAATAAATTAAAAAAATGCATTACATAATGTTCAAATTAAATGTATTTGTGTCGTACAAGTTGTTTATCAAAACTTTCTTGGAAATCGTACACAATATTTATCGTCAAATTTTATAAATGAAAGTAAACAAATAAATACAGCTGAATCTCATAATCTCAAACCCAGACAAGTCGTTTCCTAGGATACCGAAATAAAAATCAAATATTTGGTACATTTTACTTATGCTGATAGTTAAATTTAACCAGGTCCAGCTGTATCTATTTCTAATTCTAAGGTAACACAGTTCATTGGCTATATAAACAATAACATCATAAAATGACTTTGACCTCGACACGACACGTGGTCTGTTTCAACATTGGTCATTTGTTTCTAATCTTTTTGGACATTTGTAAATAAGGCAGATGACAAAATTCAGTAAATACATATTCATATAATGAACATGCATAATGTTTCACAACATACTATATTAATAATTTTCCATATTTTTTTTTTTTTGCTTTGGATAAAAAGAAGGATACATTCACTCCAATTTACGTTGAATCATTACCCTTTTACTGTAAATAATAATCTTATTATAGAAAGTCATGTTAAGGGGTCATGGTGTTTAACGCCACTTTCAACATTATTTTAGCTATATGATGGCGGTCAGTTTTATTGGTGGAAGAAACCAGAGTACTGGGAGGAAAGCCAATGACAAACTTTATCACATAATGTTGTATTGAGTACACCTTGCCATGAGCAGGATTCAAACTCCCAACTCATTGATTGCACAGGTAGTTGTAAATCCAACTACTATACGATGCTGACCACGACGGCCCCTTATACAAGGTCAGCATCATCACAACAGCTTAACAATCTATTTATATTAATATACATGTAATTGGAATTTAATATATATAAAAATAATTAAAACTTAGTCAATATCTTAAAACATTTCCTAAAATCGTTGTTTTACAATTAGTGAATAAAATACAGAACAACGATTGTAACTAATATTTTTATCTATATAAAAAATACTTCAAAAATACAAAACAATCAACAGAATCACTGTTAAACCATAAAATCATCTCTTGTTGTAATTATTAAAAAAAAAAACAGTGTACACAGAAAATTATACAAATTATTTACCGTTTTGAACAATAACAAGAAAAGGGGAGATAATAAGAATTCAATACAACCTTATTTGGACAATAAAGGCTTCAGAGACGAAGAACTAGCATTGTGATGACATGACATAAAAACTTTAGCATCCGACACTAATAGGTCCATATTGAAGTTCGTGGATGGCTTCCCCGCGTGTGAGGAATGTTACATTTTCCCGGACTAGAATGTCACAGAACAATGGTAAATGATATAGAATTTCTCATATAAGTGGAAGATATTTGAATTTTCAATTTTGTCCAAATGTAAGAGGGTATTTCTTCTGTAAAATGTAAGAGTAAAACTCTGTAGACAAAAGGATTGTCAGCAAAACTTGCAATTCTTTGGGGTGATTTCATTTGTGACGTCAAATCATTCATGAAATTTATTACGATTATAACTGTGACATTCAAACAATCAGTAGGTTTGATTGGAAAAGGAGGGGGGTGTATTTATGGTGAATAATGCCACTTTTAACAATATTTCAGTTACATCGTGGGGGTAAAAATAAATATGTCCTTTACTATCTATAATAATTACAAATCAATACGACAATTTCATTCTATTTATAGTTCTTCTTCTGTCTAACAATTCTTCATAACATTCTCTACAACTGAAATATTTGTATTGTACATAAAATACCATCACATACATAAACCCATTGTGTCATCAGCATATGGCATGTTAAATTCATTGATACTAAAAATATTAAATTTTCTTTTTTGTTGTTGTTGTATTCATTTTATGCCTTGTTCCAAGAGAGGACCATGATTTTCATCAGTTTTTATCTCACGGTCTTCTTTACATCTTTTAAAGTTTGATATTTGGCCTGTAAAATAGTTCATGATGGAACTGTCAACTATCGCTGCTTAACTTTTTTTCAAAGTACAAGCAAAAACAGCAGGCATAGCTTTATGTTACAAAGTTTAGTTTCTTTCCATAATATTAAATTATTCTAAAAAAATCTTTGACATGACTTTTCAAAAGACAAATAAATTAAAAAAAAAATTGGTTGGTTAACCAAAGTTGACATAAAGATAATGCAGAAGACTTTTTTACAATTTAAAAACAAAACAATAAAAAAACATTGTACATTACAATAAATTTGTGAAATGTTTAACTTGTGTTCAGTGAATATGTATTTACAGGAAAACAAATTAAATTGCAGATAAATAACAGAAAATGAAGAATAATACAAGTAACATTGACCACCCACGTTGACACAGAAGAGACTTTAGAGTAAAAACAAAAGATCATGGGTGAATTATAATGATATTGTTTATTTACCTTACTTTTTATCACATTAAATATTAAATGGTGTGGGTGGTCCTAAAACTATAATAAAATACATTGCATACAGTGAAACTGTCTAAACCGAACCTCCTTGGTGTGTTTGAAATAGACAGGTGTTCAGCTTATACAGGTTAAATTAACAAAGATTTTCTACATTGGAACTTTTTTTTAAAAGTTCGGCTTATACAGGATTCTGGTTAATTGAGGATTCAGTTTGGATAGGTTACACTGTATAATTTGAAGAAACTAAAAATTGTGTATTTAAGCAACAAAATAAAAATGATTCACAGCATACAAATAATGTCTGAGAGTCATTGCTACACCATCTTGCATTTTTTTTTTTGGTAGCAATTAAACAATATCTCAAGATCCCTTTGGCAAACTCTGTGTATTAGAATCAGTTGTCACTTCAGAAATGGTAGACATGACGTCCACATCATAAGCCTCAGATTTAATTTCTTTCAAAATCTGTTTGTCAATTTCAAATTCTACGCCATTTTCGATGATGTATTTCATGTCTGTCTTTGTTAAAGGCTTGTTCATATCAATATCATCAATATTTTCTTTCAATTTTTTGGTTAAAATTTTCTTTTCTCCACTATTTAAATTCTGATCAATTTCATCCAATATGGCATCTATTTCCTCTTCTTCAGATAACAGTGTTGCCTCACCAACTACATTTTCCCGTGCATTCTCAGATGATCTACTGTCCTTTTTTTCTGTCTCTGCTACAATTTTGCCATTAACATTTGTTTCAACCATATTTTCCTGCATCACTTCATCTTCTGCCTTATTGCTATCAGATTTTAAATTTACATAATTTTTTTCTGTATCTTGATCAGTGTCACTTAAGCTCTTTAAATTTTGATCAATGTCATTTGACTCTTCATTTCCAGGTTCCACATCAATGGACGCTGAATTTGTGCCAGATATTGTTGCTGTTTCACTTGGTTCTTCATGTAAAACAACAACACAATCTTCATTAGGGGGACATTTTGGGGATGTAACAACAATATCAGGAACATCAGCTACATTATCAACAGTAACCTTGACTACATTTTCCGAGGGAACTTCCTGCTCATTTCGAATGTCAGTAATATCTACTGTCCAGGTATCATTTATGACACCCTTATTTTTCTTCATAGTATCACTTTTTCCAACAACAGGTTCAGATTCATTCTTTACTTCTGTTTCAAATGGGTTTTCCTTTTCAGATTTTGGAGTAGAGCATGTATTAGGCTGACCAATATCCTCACTTGCTGTTGTGGCTATATCAGATTTTGACATATCTATAGTAGACTGATCTTTGTCTATGGATTTCTCACTACTATTTTCAACAATACTTGTATCCACATGAGCCACACCAGTAATTATTTTCTCAGCTTCCATAACAACATTCTTAACTATGCCACTTTCATTTTTTTCATTTGAATGTTGTTCATTTCTGTCTATACAAGGTTCAGAAATATTCACTGAATCAATATGAACAACTCCAGCAATTGTTTTCCCAGCTTCAGCTAATAATGATTCAATAGCATTACCACTACCAACTTCAGTTCCCTGTTCACAAACTGGTTCAACAATGTTTTCTGGTACCATTGGTACAGCAACGATTCCCATTTTCCCAGCATCAACAATAGTAGACTCTACTAGACGGTTGATTGTTTTCTCTTCTGGTTTTGTGTCAGTGACTGTTGTTTTGTCAAGATTTGTTTCAGCTACTCCAGTTTCGACAGGTTTTGTGTCAGTGACTATTGCTTCCACATGTCTTGTGTCAGTGATTACAGTTTCTACTGGTTTTGTGTCAGTTATTTCAGTTTCAACTGATTTTGTGTCAGTGACTGTTGTTTCTACTGGTTTTGTGTCAGTGACTGCTGTTTCTACTGGTTTTGTGTCAGTGACTGTTGCTTCTATTGGTTTTGTGTCAGTGACTATTGCTTCTACTGGTTTTGTGTCAGGAATTACTGTTTCTACTGGTTTTGTTTCAGGTACTCCAGTTTCACTTGGTTTTGTATCAGTAATTGTTGCTTCCACAGGCTTTGTGTCAGTGATTACTGTTTCTACTGGTTTTGTTTCAGTGACGGTTGTTTCTATTGCTTTTGTGTCAATGACAAAAGGTTCTACTGGTTTTGTTTCATTTGTTTTAGCTAATCCGGTTTCAACTGGTTTTGTGTCAGTAACTGTTGTTTCTACTGGTTTTGTTTCAGTGATGGTTGTTTCTACTGGTTTTGTGTCAGTGACTACTGTTTCTACTGGTTTTGTGTCAGTGATTACTGTTTCTACCGGTTTTGTTTCAGTTACTCCAGTTTCACTTGGTTTTGTATCAGTGATTGTTGCTTCCATAGGCTTTGTGTCAGTGACTGTTATTTCTACTGATTTTGTGTCAGTGACTGCTGTTTCTACTGGCTTTGTGTCGGTGACTGTAGTTTCTACTGGTTTTGTGTCAGTAACTGTTGTTTCTACTGGTTTTGTTTCAGTGACGGTTGTTTCTATTGGTTTTGTGTCAATGACAACAGCTTCTACTAGTTTTGTTTCATTTGTTTCAACAACTCCGGTTTCAACTGGTTTTGTGTCAGTTACTTCAGTTTCTATCGGTTTTACATCAGGCATTGATGTTTCTAGTGGTTTTGTGTCAGTTACTCCAGTTTCTGCTGATTTTGTGTCAGTGACTACTGTTTCTACTGGTTTTGTTTCAGTGACTGTTGTTTCTACTGGTTTTGTTTCAGTGACTGTTGTTTCTACTGGTTTTGTGTCAGTGACTTCTGTTTCTACTGGTTTTGTTTCAGTGACTGTTGTTTCTACTGGTTTTGTGTCAGTGACTGTTTTTTCTATTCGTTTTGTGTCAGTGACTATTGCTTCTACTGGTTTTGGGTCAGTGATTACAGTTTCTACTGGCTTTGTGTCAGTAACTGTTGTTTCTACTGGTTTTGATTCAGTGACTGTTGTTTCTACTGGTTTTGTGTCAGTGACGAAAGTTTCTGCTGGATTTGTGTCAGTGACGGTCGCTTCTATTTGCTTTGTGTCAATGACTGCTGTTTCTGCTGGTTTTGTGTCAGCGACAGTTGTTTCTGTTGATTCAGAGTCAGTGACAGTTGTTTCTACTATTTGTGTGTCAGTGACAACTGTTTCTACTGGTTTTGTGTCAATGACTGTTGTTTCTGCTGGTTTTGTGTCAGTGATGGTCGCTTCTACTGTTTCTGTATCAGTGACAACTGTTTCTACTGGCTTTGTGTCTGTGACTGTTGCTTCTGCTGGTGTTGTGTCATTGACGGTCGTTTCTACTGTTTTTGTGTCAGTGACAACTGTTTCTACTGGTTTTGTGGCAGTGACTGTTGTTTCTACTGGTTTTGTGACAGTGTCTGTTGTTTCTACTGGTTTTGTTTCAATGACTGCTGTTTCTACTCTTTTTGTGTCAGTGACAACTGTTTCTACTGGTTTTGTGTCAGTTACTCCAGTTTCTACTGGTTTTGTTTCAGTGACTGTTGTTTCTACTGGTTTTGTTTCAATGATTGCTGTTTCTACTGGTTTTGTGTCAGTGACTGTTGTTTCTACTGGTTTCTTTTCAATGACTGCTGTTTCTACTGGTTTTGTGTCAGTGACGGTTGTTTCTACTGGTTTTGTTTCAGCTACTCCAGTTTCTACTGGTTTTGTGTCAGTAACTGCTGTTTCTACAGGTTTTGTTTCAATGACTGCTGTTTCTACTAGTCTTGTGTCAGTGAGTGTTGTTTCTACTGGTTTTGTTTCAGTTACTCCAGTTTCTACTGGTTTTGTTTCAGTTACTGCAGTTTCTACTGGTTTTGTTTCAATGACTGCTGTTTCTACTGGTTTTGTGTCAGTGAGTGTTGTTTCTACTGGTTTTGTGTCAGTGAGTGTTGTTTCTACTGGTTTTGTCTCAGTTACTCCAGTTTCTACTGGTTTTGTGTCAGTGACTGTTGTTTCAACTGGTTTTGTTTCAATGACAACTGTTTCTACTGGTTTTGTATCAGTGACGGTTGTTTCTGCTGGCTTTGTGTCAGTGACTAATTTTTCTTCTGGTTTTGTGTCAGGGACTGTTTTTTCTACTGGTTTCGTGTCAGTTAAATCAGTCTCTACTGATTTTGTTTCGCTTTCTCCAGTTTCTTCTGGTTTTGTGTCCGTTATTGCAGTCTCTACTGGTTTTGTGTCAGTGAGAACTGTTTCTACTGGCTTGGTGTCAGTTATTTCAGTTTCTACTGGTTTTGTGTCAGTAACTGTTGTATCTGCTGGTTTTGTGTCAGTAACGGTCATTTCTGTTGATTTTGTTTCAGTGATGGTTGTTTCTACTGGTTTTGTGTCAGTGACGGTTGTTTCTGTTGATTTTGTGTCAATGACAATAGCTTCTACTGGTTTTGTGTCAGTGGTTGTTGTTTGTGCTGGTTTTGTGTCAGTGACTACTGTTTCTACAAGTTTGGTGTCAGTGACTGCTGTTTCTACTGGTTTTGTGTCAGTGACTGTTGTTTCTATTGGTTTTGTGTCAGTGACTACTGCTTTTACTGGTTTTGAATCAGTGACGGTTGTTTCTGCTGGCTTTTTGTCAGGGACTGTTGTTTCTACTGGTTTTGTTTCACTTTCTCCAGTTTCTTCTGGTTTTGTGTCAGGGACTGTTGTTTCTACTAGTTTTGTTTCACTTTCTCCAGTTTCTACTGGTTTTGTGTCAGTTATTTCAGTCTCTAATGGTTTTGTTTCAGTAACTCCAATTTCTTCTGGTTTTGTGTCAGTTATTTCAGTTTCTACTGGTTTTGTGTCAGTGACTGTTGTTTCTACTGGTTTTGTGTCAGGTTCTGCTGTTACTACTGGTTTTGATTCAGTGACTGTTGTTTCTACTGGTTTTGTGTCAGTGACTGTTGTTTCTACTGGTTTTGTGTCAGTGACTACTTTTTCTTCTGGTTTTGTGTCAGGGACTGTTGTTTCTACTGGTTTTGTTTCAGTAACTCCAATTTCTTCTGGTTTTGTGTCAGTTATTTCAGTTTCTACTGGTTTTGTGTCAGGGACTGGTTTTGTTTCTTTTTCACCAGTTTCTATTGGTTTTGTGTCAGTTATGTTAGTCTCTACAGGCTTTGTTTCAGTTACTCCAGTTTCTACTGGTTTTGTGTCAGTGACAGTTGTTTCTACTGGCTTTGTGTCAGTGACAGTTGTTTCTATTGGTTTTGTGTCAGTGAGAACTGTTTCTACTGGTTTTGTGTCAGTGAGAACTGTTTCTACTGGTTTTGTGTCAGTGACAGTTGTTTCTACTGGTTTTGTTTCACTTTCTCCAGTTTCTAATGGTTTTGTGTCAGTTATTTCAGTCTCTACTGGCTTTGTTTCAGTTACTCCAGTTTCTAATGGTTTTGTGTCAGTTATTTCAGTCTCTACTGGTTTTGTTTCACTTTCTCCAGTTTCTACTGGTTTTGTGTTAGCTACTTCAGTCTCTACTGGCTTTGTTTCAGTTACATCAGTTTCTACTGGTTTTGTGTCAGTTATTTCAGTTTCTACTGGTTTTGTGTCAGTGAGAACTTGTTCTACTGGTTTGGTGTCAGTGATTACTGTTTCTACAGGCTTTGTGTCAGTGACTACTGTTTCAACTGGTTTTGTGTCAGTAACTACTGTTTCCCCTTCTTCATGCTTCCTATCACTGACTGTTTTGTTGTTTTGTTGATTAATTACTTCTGATGACATTTGTGAAGATGCTTTCCCAATTTCAGTTGTCTCATCTTCCAGTAGAGAAACATCTGATTTTTTGGATTCTTTATCAGTTGAGTCTGAATCAATATGTATTATTGCAGCAAGACTTCCAACCATACCAGATTCTAACACTGCCACTTCAACAATCCCCATTTTATCTTCATCACTGTCGCCAATGTCCTCTTCAAGCTTTACAACAGCATCTATCATGTCGTCATCTGGCAATATGTTTTTGTCTAATGATGTTTTCTTTTTTGTTGGCTGCTTTTTATCATCGTTAGATATTGTTTGTATTGTGGATGATTCCAATTTCTTTGTATTATTTTGAGAGCTGTCACCATTTATGTTAGATGTGGGTGTTTCCTGTGTTATGACAATTGTTGGTGATTCAGAAATTGCTTTCTCAGGTTTTGAGTCATCTGTAGTTGTTTCAGGTTTTGTGTCAACAGTGGTTATTTCAGATTTAGTGTCACATGTGGTAGTTTCAGTTTTTGAGTCAACTGTACTTGTTTCAGGTTTAGTATCAACAGTTGTTGTTTCAGATTTTGAATCAACTGTAGTTGCTTCAGGTTTGAAGTCAACTGAGGTTGTTTCAGGTTTGGTGTCAACTGTAGTTGTTTCTGGTTTGGTGTCAACAGTGGTTGTTTCAGGTTTTGAGTCATCTGTAGTTGTTTCAGGTTTGGTGTCAATTGTAGTTGTTTCAGGTTTGGTGTCAACTGTAGTTGTTTCAGGTTTGGTGTCAACTGTGGTTGTTTCAGGTTTGGTGTCGACTGTAGTTGTTTCAGGTTTGGTGTGAATTGTAGTTGTTTCAGGTTTGGTGTCAACAGTGGTTGTTTCAGGTTTGGTGTCAATTGTAGTTGTTTCAGGTTTGGTGTCGACTGTGGTTGTTTCAGGTTTGGTGTCGACTGTAGTTGTTTCAGGTTTGGTGTCGACTGTGGTTGTTTCAGGTTTGGTGTCAA